>JANHZT010002945.1:23846-37569 GCA_032468215.1 Stegonotus admiraltiensis
GGTGGGATTAAGAGTTATGTGTCTTTTTTAAAACCTAGTTCCAAACCTTGTCTTTGCAATGCTAATATTATTGGCCACTAGTGCCATCTGGTGGTATAGGAATACAGTTGTTCCACAACAGAAAACCCAGTGCTTTGGCTGAAAATAGGGAGTTGGAGTCTGAAGTGGCCTAGCTACAAATTGTGGCATTTATGCTTCTGCTGCTTATAGCAATGTGGTAAATACATGAACAATGTAGGTTTTATGATATTTTATTTATTTATTTTATTATTAAATTTATGTATTTATATATTATTAAATTTATGATATTGTTGACTTGAAGCAGTACACCTTACAACATCTATCAATTTTGTCACTGGAAATTTAATATTCTTTTATCTGTGCTTTATGCAGTGATTCCGAGTTTCAAACTGACATTTTGGTCAGGCAACTACAATGTGTGGTTTTTCTAGGCTATTTATGTCCATTTCAGTTGAATTTTACTCTCTTCAATTGATTTATTCCCAGGAAGTGCACTTAGATGTGTGATTTTTATTCCAGGGTTTCTATGACTTGGAAATTCATGTGGCTATAAATTCAAAATTTAATGTAAAATGCAAACGAAATATGTATTGACCATTTTGTTTCATGCAGTTTGGCGTAGTGGTTTTACCTTCCCTGAGTAATTGCTACCAGGATATACAGCTCTTTGAGTCACTTCGTGGTGCACTTTCTTTAGTTCTGCCACTTGCTTTTCCTTTTCTACAAGAGATGCCTGGAATTGATTTTGAAGTGCTTGGGATTGTGTCAGCAGACGATGGTTTTCTTTTCTAGAACAACAACATTAAAGTAATGACAGAATTAGACTACTTCATGAACATAATCTTACCCATATTTCCCTGAAAATAAGACCCTGTCTTATATTTTTTTGAACCCTGAAATAACTGCTTGGCCTTATTGCCATGCATTCAAAAGCCCGATTGGGCTTATTATCAGGGGATATCTTATTTTGGGGGAAACAGGGTAACGTTGATTGTTCTTGTTTCAATTTCATGAGGCTGGTTTGAAGAAAAACGTACACAATAAAGTAAAATTAATTAAAAATATGAATCCAATCCAAGGGCAGCTGTTTCAATGGAAAAAAGTCTCAACTAGAATATTTATAACTGATCCTTCCCTAGAAATTTAGGATAGCTTATATGAACCCATGCAAGCAGACATTAATTGGCCTAATGTTACCAGAAAGGTGTCCTGGAACTTCAGTCCAATATATCAACTATATCACATTTTCTCACGTTACTATGAGATCTGCTCTTTCTGATCTTTTAAGTGTGGCTTTCAAAACCATAAAAAAATTACATATACACACAAAGTCACACCAATATACTATACTAGCTAATACACATGTAATGCACAAGATCTGTTCTCTTTTGCACATTAAGGAAAAAAGAAGTAATCACAAACTTTTATAAACAACATTTAAAATTAATTTTACCTCAGAGCAACTACTTCATTCTGGTAGGAGGCTCTTTCTTTCTCAGCTTCTTCTTGGAAAGCTTTTGTCTGGTTCAAGTCTCTCTCAAGTTCATCTACTTTGGCTTTCAGTTTCAATATGTCAGTTGTTGCAGAATTAGTGCCTTCCTTAGCCTATGGAAGAAGATTCATTAAGAAAACACTTAAAAGTTAACTTTTTTGTGTGCATGTTTTGCTATAATTACATTTTTTTTTCAATCAGTAAATTCAAATGTATGGAAAGAAAAAAATACTACAAAATTATTTTATACATATCTACTCTGAAGAAGTCCCACTGTGTTTGATGTTACCTACTCCTGGGTGAGCATAATATTGCAGCCTTAGCCTCTATTTTGTATAATATTGTAAGGCATCAACTTACCAGTATGTCCCTATCCATTTGAAGACTCTTCAAATTATGTTTAAGTGAACTAATCTCACTGTTGCAATCGTACGGTATAGAAACTGGGTTTCTGCCCTGTTTAGCTTCATGAGCTACCCTCAGTTTGGAAAGTTCCCGCAAAAGTCTATCTCGATCATCCTGAAGACTGGCCATAGCCTTAGAAAAGGCATTCATCTGTTGAACATAAGTCTCACACTCAGAGGAAAGTCTACTAATTTCAAGGTTTTGGGTTTTCAATCTCTTGCACAGGTTTTCAAATTCATCAGTCAGCTGATGAAGGGTGAAGTTGCCTTCAGTTTTTAACAGCGTCTGACTTAAAAAGGCATTTTTCCCCATCACACCAAGAATATTTGATTTAAAATCTTTGAGTTCAGCTTCATATTTATCAGCTTGTTTTTTTTCATATGCAAGTTCAGAAGTAGATTTGCTTTGAAAAACCTTGAAATCTTCCATTAATCTCTCTCTATCATGCTGCAGAGCTGTCATAGCTTTTCCAAAAGATTCAAGTTCAGACCTGAGTTCTTTATTCTGCAGTTGGACTTCTAACAACCTTTGGGGTAATCCAATGGCTTCATTGTCCAGTAATCTAGCATCACTGTCTCTAGATATTTTCTCTTTGATAGCCAATTCCTGGACTGCAGGTAATCGCGCTAAATTTTCTTCAGGCCCCGAATCAATATGAGGTTCTTTTTTCTGATCAAGTCTAGTTCCTTCCAAATGCATTTTATTTATGGAAGCAATCAGAATCTCTAAGTCACACACTTTTGATGTTAATTTTCCATTTTCCAGTCTTAGAGATTCAATTATCTCCTCCTGTACTTTCATGGACAATTGGAGTTCTTTCATTTTTTTCAGAAGTTCAAATTTTTCCTGTTGAAGACTCTTAATGTAGTCCAATTTTTCTGTAAGTAATTCTTTCAATTGGTTATCTTTTAGTGACAACACTTGATTCAGATCTTCCCTGTACTTTAAGAGTTGTGCAGTGAGCATTGCGTTTTCAGAATGAAGATCATCTATCTGATTCAAGAGCTTCCTTACTTCTTGTTTCAATGTCCTAGTCTCATTAGCATGGTCAGTTATTAACCTCTCTTTCTCAGATAAAGCATCTCTGTGTTCACACTCTAGATATTTATGCTTAGAAAAAAGGGAATCTCTGTCATTCTGAAGCGATGACATTGCCTTTTTTAAAGTATCTATTTCACTGGCAATCTCAGCCCTGTCTTGAGATGCTTTGTCAACTTTCATCTGTACGTTTTTTAATTCATTTTGCATCTTCTGACAAGTTTCATCCGACTGTTCTTTGGCTATCTGTAGACATTTTATCTGCTGCTCATACGCCGAAATTTGCTGGAGATGCATTGTTTGTCTCTGAGTGAGATAGCCAGAAGTGTCGGTGTCTTTTGATGAAATCAGATCAGAAATTTCCATGTCTTTCTTATTCAGCATTATCTTCATTTGATCAGAAATGGCCAACTGCTTTTCCAACTCAGCTTCAATTTCACTTTTTTCTAACAGAAGCTGTTGTGTTTCCTGTTCTTTTCTTGTCAAATTTTTCTTCAATGCTTCCATCTCTTTTTCAACAGTATTGTTTTTTATAAGGTGGTTAAGGGATCTGTTTTCTTTAATTAATGCATGCAAAGCATCTTCTTTTGATGCCAGAGCAGTTGTCAACATATGCAGTTTATTCCACAAAGTGATATTCTCTGCCTTTATTTGAGAAGGCTCATTAAAATTGTGTGAATCTGCAGAAGCCTGCATTACACTCTTGGCTTCTTCTGACATAGAACTTTTAAGTTCCGATTCTTGAATTTGAGATATTTTTACTTCTGTTTCTTCTTGTAAGGATGTTATTAATCTATCACTGGTCTCTGCTTGTTGCTGTTTATTCTCAATGACTCTGTCCCTGTCTCTTAGAAGAGAGTAGGGAAAAACTGTCATTCTCACTAGGTCATCATTCAACTCATTTTGAAGGTTCTTATTCTGAGAGTCCCTAATGTCAGCTTCTCTCTCCATATGATGTTCACCAAGGATTTCCTCTTTCTCTTGCTGAACAATATGGAATTTTTCTTCTAAGTTTGACCATTCTTTTGGGCAAGTTGTTTTCAGCTTCTGAAGGCCATTTTCATATTGTCTCTTCTGAACTAATACCTGATTCTCTTTCTTTTTAAGCTCTTTTTTACTGTTTAGGTTTTCAATGGCTAGTTTCTCTATTTCAGCCTTAGCTTCATTCAACAAGGTCTTCTGTGAAGAGAATTTTTCAGCTAGACTCTGCAAATCTTCATTTGATTTAGTAAGTTTTTCTTCTACGTTGCTTAAATCTTTCTCAGTTTTTTCGTTTCTTGTTTGTGACCATTTCAATGACTTTTCCAAATCTAAAATTATTAGCTGGTGTTTAATAGAATCCGTCTGTAATTGGTTAATTTCTTGTTGTTTTTCCTTCAGCAGCTCTTGTAATTCCTTCGTTTTGTTCTTTGTCCCATTATTGTCCCTCTGAGCAGATTTTATTTTTTCTTCAAATACTCTGATAACTTGCTGCTGCTCTTCTTTTTCTCGAATTGTGCTAGATTTCTCTGATTCTATATCTTCTAGTTGCTGTGTGAGTAAATTTATTTGTAATTCCTTGGCGTTCAATCTGTCTGTCATTTGATCCAATTGTTTAATGTGATTGAGCAACTCGGTCTCCAAAAATTCTTTTTCATTTTTTACTTTGTAAGATATTTCTTGAACATTTTCTAATTCTTCTTGTAACAGAGATTTGTCATCTTCTAATATTTTAATTTTCTCATCCAGGCTTACTATTTCTTGATTAAAGCTTTTAGAATAATTTTCTAACTTAAATAAATTGTCTGTATCTTGATCAACTTTTAATCTTTCTGATATAATTTTGTTTTCTTGTTTTAAAATACGCATACTTTCCTCTTTTTCCCCTAAGATCTCTTCAGTTAACAAATGAATATATTTTGCTAAGGAGTCTCTTTCACTAAACTCAGATGATACATCAAATTTGTTCAATCCCAATTGGATTTGAAGATCTTTCAGAGCAGATTTTATTAGATTAAAATCTTCCCAAAGAGATACATTTTCTTTCTGGTTTTTTTCTAGGTCTTGTTTTAATGTCTCACAGATTTCTTTAAAATGTTTGTTTTCTTCTATTAGCTTATTGTTTTGAAGAGCAGATTCATCAATCATTTTTTTATGTTCTTCCAAACTTAAGTTGTGCTTAGAAGCCTGCTCTTCTGCTTTAGTATATAGTTCAGTGATTTTCTTGCTTTTTGATTCAACCAGTTGTTCTAGCTGATCTTTCACAATGGCATTTTCATCACTTGCTTCTTGAAGCAACTTTTGAAGTTCTTGTTTATCAGACTCTTTCAAACTTATTTTATGAAGAGCTTCCTGTTTTTCTTTTCTAGTCACATCAATAACCTGCCTCATTTCTGCTATTTTACTACTAACATTTTCATAGGCCTGAAGTAATGATTCATATTCTTCCTTTAATTCATTGTGTTTAGCTTTCCAACCTGTCAATTCAACTGTCTGAGAATCCTTTAAGGAATTTAATTGAAAAGAAAAGGCTTCTTTCTCCTGGGCTATAGTTTCCATTGTAGACTTCAGACTTTCACAAGCAGCAGTTAGATTTTCATTTTCAATTAGTAAACTAGCGTTTTCTGTTGCAAGAACCTCCTTTTTACACAAAATTTCATTCAAACCTTGCTCATGTCTGCTCAACTCAGACACTAGAAGTTCAAGGGCATCAGTCTTATTAACTAATACTTTGTTTTCCAACATGAGCACCTCCATTTGATCTTTCAGAACTCTGTTTTCCTTCCGAGTTTCCTTCCGTGATATTAAAGCAGCCTGCAGCTTTCTTTGAAGATGGTCCCCAATTTTTTCTTCACACTTCTGTTGCTGGAGTTGACAGCTCTCTACATTTACATTTTGTCCCATGGTTGTTTCTAATGCTGGATGATCTTGATTTTTTAGTCTTTCTGACGTCATTCCTGTTGTGCAAGTAAAATCTAGTGAATCTTTCTCTACATAAGAAACATCCAGCAATGGATTAGAGATGTCTGCATCCTGATCACTACTTTGCTGCACATTATCAAAATGCAACCATGCAGTTTCAGAATTCTTGCTGCTTTTTTCATGTACCATATTTTCACTTACGTTAGAAACCGGCAAACCCTTTTCACGAAGCATGTTTAATTCTATCAATAGTTTTTTATTTTCTTCACGGACATCTCTTAACTCCTCTTTCATGCTGAATAATTGTTCATTTGATTTTTCTCTGTTGCTTGTGAAGTCCTCCATTTTTTGCCTCAAATCTTCAAACACTAATTTTAAATGTTTTGCTGCTTCTTGATTTTTCAACAAATTTTGTTGTACTCGGGAAATTTCTTTCATTATTTCCTTTCCATGGTCAATTTTGCCTGTGAAATCATTAAGAGAATCACTTAAATTTTTTATTTCTTCATCCTTCTCTGAAATTTGTATGTTGGCTTGTTGAACATTATGCTTCAACTTTTCAACTTGTTCCAGATCATCTCCATCACCTATTTTATGGGAAATAGCTGTTTGATTTATTGTTTCAATGATAGCTCTAACATCTGTCAATTCGTCTTTGTAAGTTTCCAATTGTTGTAGAAGACAATCTCTCTGATTCACCATACTATCATTGTCTTGCTTATACTGTTGTTCCAATTGTTCAACACTGAACTTCAGTTTCATAATTTCATGTTCCTTCCTATCAAGTTCATGTGACTTCTGTCTTAATTCTTTCTTAAATGTTTCTTTTTCTTTCATAAGACTGTGATAGTTCTCATCCTCTTTTACTGCCACCTTGCTTAAGCTTTCTGGTTTTTCTACTGTAACAGGACTTTTCTCCTTCATCTCTTCTGATTCAAGTGTTTTTTGTTTAGTACTTTCACCATCATGTAGAGTTATAGCATTTTCTAAATCTTCATGCACAGAGTGTAATGGTGACACAGTAGATTCAAATCCTTCACACTTTCTTTGATGGATTATCTGGAGGGCTTTATAGTCCTCCTTTATGCACACAAAGCTTTTTGTTAGTTCATCAAAATTTGCTAGTAATTTGGCATACTCCTCTTTTTGTTTCTGAATTGTTTTAGTACTTTCTTTACGGGCTACAAGTAGTACCTGCATTTTCTTATGTAAAAGTTCCTTCTCTTTCTCCAGCTGATTAATTTCACTAGCGAAAGTTTCTTCAGTGTTTACACCAGCTTCTGATCTGTTCATTTCCTTGCATGTTTCTTCTCTTTTTGATGCTTCGGTTTTGAGGTTTTCTATGGTTAAGAAAAGCTGAGAGTATTTCTCAGCATAAGTTTTCTCCTTTTCAGATAGCAGAGATTGCATTTCTACAAGCAAAGAATCTTTCTCATTTAGACATATTAAATTTTGATCAGACAAGCTTTTTTGTTCAGCAATGGTTTCCTTCAATCTTATAACCTCCTTCTGCAGCTTCTCCAAAGAAGTTATTTTAGAAGATAACATTCTGTTGATGTCATCTATCCTGGTATCTTTTTCTAATAATTGTTCCTTCAAATCATTAAGTTGAGATTCAAGATTTTTAGACCGCTGTGTCAATTCATCAATTTGTTCCAATAAATGTTGCATTTTATTATATTCTCTTTCTGAATATTCCTGATCACTTTTTTCAAATTTCTTAATTTTCTGAGTTAAATCCTTCCTTATTATCAAAGCTGCCTGAAGCTTCTTTTTCAGAGTTTCCTTTTCCTGACTTAATTTTTCCAAAGCAGCATTTGTCTGTTCTTTCTCATTCAACAAATCTTTAATTGTAGCTTCTTTGTTGAGCAACACAATTTGATTGAGTTCAAGTTTTTTCTTATATTCTTCTATCTGCTGCAATAATACACTTGCTTCTTCTGCCATGCTATTCTGCATGCCTTGTAGCTGTTGCAATTTGAGAGATAGTTCATTTTTTTCTTCTGAAAATTTAACCATTTCATTCGACATGGATTCCATTATCTGAGTAACTGAGCAATCTTTTTCTTTTAATTGCTGGCTTAGAGTAGCAAGTAAATCTTTCTGCTGAGTAGTTTCTGAAATTAAGTTTTCTATCATCTGATTTTTGCATTCAAGGTCTTCTAAAAGTTTTTCAACTTTTTCACATTTGTTGTTCAGGGTCTTACAACTGTCTTGAAGTTCTTCTTCTAATTTTTCTATCTTTCCCTGGAGAAAAATTTCCCGCTGCTTCATTTCTGTTAACGCAAACTCATTTTCTTCACAAACAGACAGTTGCTTACCTAAAGCTTCTTCAGCAGTACTTAATCTATTCGATAAGAGTTCAATCTCAGATTGCTGAGCATCTCTTATATTTTGAAAGTCATTCTTCTGTATAATCATTTTTTCTTCCCACAGAGATTGCATGTTTTTCAATAAGTCATTCAAGTGACTTATTTCTTCCTCTTTCTCTGAAAATGTCTGCTGCAATTCTATTGCTTCAGCTTCTTTACTACGAATACTATTTATTAGAATAAAAATTTTTTCTAACACAGCTTTAGTTTCAGTTGGTTGCTGACCAGCTTCATTATCATTGTTACTGGTGAAGTGCCTATTGCTTAATAATGAAGACAAGCATTTGAATAACTCTTTGTTAATAATCTCATGTTCTTCCTGCAAAGACTGAATTTCAGTATCTTTTGATTTCATATTATCTTTCAAGCTGCTTACTTGCTCAAGACTAATCTTGATTTGCTGAGTTGCCCTATCAAGTTCTACCACCCGCCTACTTTCTAACCCAAGGAGATTTTGTTCTAACTTTTCAATTCTCAGTTTTAATTCAGAGATCTCTTGATTCTTTACACTAACCTGCATCAGTAACTGTTCCCTCTCATTTTCCAACTGCGTAGAAATGGTATGTAAATGTATTTGTGACTCATTCTCACTGGTTTCTATTTTTTTGTGAAGTTCCTCTACTTCGCTTAATTTCTGCTGTAATTGGCTCTGGCATTTAACCAGTTCTTTATTTTCTTCACTCAACTTAATAAAGTTATCTTGCAAAACAGCTTTATCGTTTGTTAAAGAATCTACCTGTTGTTGCAGTTTTTCTATGGAAAGTATATAATTGTGACATTCTTGAGTGGTTTTAGAACTTATGATGTTAAGTTCAGAATTTAAGTATTCAATATGCTTTATCTGCTCAGTATGTTTCTCCTGTACAACTTGTAGATCCATTTCTCTCTGTTCAAATTTTTGCTTCCACTGATCACCTTGTTCCAATGCTTTCCGTTGCTCTAATTTTGCAGATTCCAATTCAACTGACAAAGAATTAATTTTCTTATAGCTAGTGGCAATGCTTTCATCTTTTTCTTCCAAAAGTTTCTTTAGTGACCCAGCACTTTTTTCTAGTTCTTCTCTAAGGAGTTCAACCTCATTATTAAGAGCCTGAACATTACTCTCTGCTAGTTGCACATCAACATCTTTCTCATTTAAAGAATTACACAAACCGTCAATAACTTGTTCTTTTTCACTCAAAACAGCACTGAGTTCACTTCTTTGCTCACACTGAGTAGCAAATTTGTCCTGCAAAGATAAGAAAGCATTATCTTTTTCTTGGGCTTTGTCTTGTAATTTTTGAATTTGTTGGGTTAGTTTATTAATTTGATCATGAAGTTGTGTAATTAACTGATCTTTTTCTTCATTTATTTTTAATTCTTCTCTTACTTGTTTCACAAGATTAGCATTATCCAAAGCAGAACCCTGTTTCTCTGACAGTGTCTGACTAATGTCATTTATTAATTTTTCCTGAACAAACATTTCTTTTTTGAGATTCAAGTTTAACTCTTCTACATTTGTAGCTTGCTTCTTCAGGATCTCATATTCATCCTTTTTGTCCTGAAGTTCAGCATTCAAGGTATTATTAAGCAAAGAAATATTATTTACCAACAGTTCCTTTTCAAGAATACTTGCTTTTAACTGTGCTGCTTCACTCATCAATGATTCTATAGTTTTCTGCTGCACGCCGGAAGTTTCAGAGGTATGTGCTTGAAAATTAACATATTCCTCCTCCTTCTGTTTTAAAAGTGCATCCTTTTCTGTAATTAATTTATTTAATTCTTCTAACTTTTCTGTCATATTTTTCAGCTGACAATGGAGGTCAGAAATTATTTTCATATTCTCAGACAGTTGAAATCTAAGTAACTCAGACTCTTCAGATTTATCTTTAAACAATTTTAAGTCCTGAGCTTGTTTCTGCAAATTTTCATTCTTTTCTTGTATTTCAAGCTTATATTTGTCACCTTCACAATCTAAAGTCTGGACTTTGTTTTGCAAATTTGAAATTGTCTGCAAATACTGTTTTTCTTCCAAATCTTTATTTTCTTTAATCTGTTGAATCAAAGCTTCTCTCTGGGAAAGAAGAGATTCTTTATCATGAAAATTACTTTTTAAAGTTTCTATTTCAGTTAGTAAGCTATCAATATAATCTACAAAGGCTAAAATATTATAATCATTCTGTTCATTTAAAAGAGCTACTCCTCCACATTTTTTAACTAATGCCGAATGAATTGTTTCAATATTACTTTTGAATTTTTCATTTTCTAATTTCAATAAATGAGCTTCATGCTTAATGGATACTGTTTCACTCTGATGTTTTATTAACTGATGCTGAAGAGTTTCACATTCACCTGACTTAGTACTACATAAGGCCAGAGCTTTCTCCTTTTCACATTTCAAAATATCTACTTCTTTGGCTAATAATGCTAATTTATCACTCAATGCTGCACATTCTTCAGTTTTCTTAACAATTTGCCTATGAAGTTCTTCCAGCTCTAGCCCCTGAGATAATAAAGCAGCATTTTTTTCTTCAACCTGATGTGATAATTGCTGGCCAATACCTTGAAGCTTTTCTAATTCTCTCTCCAGTGCTATCATATCAGCTTGCTTTTCTTTTATTTGTTTTAATAAGGTTTCGTACTGCCTATCTTTTTCTTCTAGGGATTTTGATTTTTCGTTAAGATCCATTTCTAAGTCTTGAACTTGTTTTTGCAATGACGGTATTTTTTCTTTCTCACAACTAAGCTGTTGGACCATTTTACTGTATTCTGACTCTTCCTTCCTTAACATTTCTTCTTTTGCTAATTCTCTGTCTTTAGCAACCTTCAGCTGAGTATTCAATGATAGTATTTCTTGATGTAATTGTTTTGTCAACTCAGTTTTTTCTGAGAGCTGTTCATCCAACATTTCATACTTCTTCTCTTTCTCTGTAATCAAATCTTCTTTTTCTTTCACAAAAAGGGAGAGTTCTTTAACTTTATTTCTTAATTTTTTTCTATCCTGATTAATCTCCAAAATCAATTGTTCATGTTCCTTGTCACTACCAATTATTTTACTTTCCATTTCTTCTATACATTGAGCACCCTTCAACAGTTCACATTCTTTTACATCCAATAATTTGGACAAACTCTCATTCTCATTGACCAGCTGTTGCTTTTCTTTCTCCATAATATGCTTCTCATTTCTAAGATCTTCAGTCATTTTAATCTGACTGGCTAAATCTTTTTCTTTCTGTTCAACTGCAGCTACTAACTGCTTAGTAGTCAGGATGTTAGCTTGTTTTTCCATTTCCAGCTTATTTATTATTTCATGTTTCTCTTGTAGCTCATCTTTTATTTTTTTCCATTCCATTGCTTTGTTATCCAGTTCGCCAAGAAATTTCAGTTTTTCTTCCTCATTTTGCTGTTCTATAGCTTTAAGCTTGTCTTTTAATGACATTATGACCTCTGTTTTTTCTTGTACAGACTTCTTGGCAATTTCTAGATGTTCAGTATGTTCAGCAAGCTGTCTGGATACATTTGACAATTCTTCGTCTTTTGTTGCACTTTCCACTATTAGTTGATTATATAATTCTTTTACCGATTTCAATTCATTTACAAAACTTTGTTCTTTGTTTTCTCTCTCTTGCAACAAATTGTTTAATTTCTCCTTTGCAGAGATATGTTCATCAAGCTGGATTCTAAGTTGCTCTATTTCCTCTCTACATTTTATCTCTGTTTCTTGCACTTTTTCAGTTGATTTACTTATTTGTTCTTTAAGCAATTTAATTTGTGACTCACACTCCAAAAGCTGATTACTGTATGCAATATCATGATTCTTCATTTCAGAATGGAGTTCTTTAATTGATTTGCTTGCTTCTTTTACTTGCTTAGTAAGATCCAGATTTTCTTTGGTTTTAGCTTCATTTTCAACTTTTACTATTGCCAGCTCGGATTCTATTGTTCTTAACTTCTCATTAAGTTCTGAAAATTTTATGCTTGCATCTTTCATATCAGTTGTTTGTACATCTTTCAACAATTGGACTTCCTTTTCCGCCTTGGACAGTGCTCTTTCCATCTCCCGTATTTCATCTTCTTTGCATTTGATCTGTTCAGAATACTCAGACATATTCAAAGAAAGATCAGAAATTTCTTTGTCCTTTTCAATCAACATTTCCCTGAGGTTGTCAATTTCTCTTTCCCGTCTCTGCAGATCTTGAATAAGTTGAGATCTTTCTTCTAAATGACTTGTGTTCAGCCTGTCAAGTTCTTCATTTGTCTGTTCCAGGTCCTGTTGTATCAACTGCATGTCTGCATCTTGTTTCGCAGTCTGGAAACAAAAATGATCAATTTAAGTATTTACTTCATCATTGGCCAAAACATGTAATGTAACCCAACCAATAAAAGAGTAAGACCTTTTCCCTTTACTCTCTTCTCTTTCTGATGGCACTGTATTTTTACAATTATTTCAGGCAACTAAAAATACAGAATAACAAGTTGGAAGGGACCTTGGAGGTCTTCTAGTCCAATCCCCTGCACAAGCAGGAAACTTTATACCAGATATGTCAAACTCAAGGCCCGTGGGCCACATCTGGCTCACAAGTTGTTTAGATCTGGTTCATGGGGCTGCCCTGGAGACTGCAAGGGGTTGACCCCCACCCACCCCAGCCAGCAACCAAAGGGAAAAAACAAATCCAAGCGCATGCATGCACTTGGCTAGCAGCAGTTTGGGGAGGCAAGGAGCTTGTAGAGCATCAAACTGTCCCACATCAAGTTAGCAACTTGTTCCATCCCAAGTCAACCTTCCTGAGTCAGCTGCGCCCAGTGAGCGGCATGAGCCGGCCATGCTCATCCAGCCACGCCCACCCAGCCATGCCCACCTAGTCATTGCGACCCAGCTACTGGCCTTTCGAGGACAACCATAATGCTGATGCGGCCCCCAATGAAACTGAGTTTGACACCCCTGTTCTATACCATTCCAGACAACTGGCTGTCCAAACTCTTCTTAAAATCCTCCAGTGATGGAGCACCCACAATCTGGAGGCAAGCCATTCCACTGATTAATTGTTCTCACTCTCAGGAAATTTGTCCTTAATTCCAGGTTGAATCTTTCTTGATAAGCTTCCAAAACTGGATGTAGTATTGCAAGTGTGGTCTTACCAAGGTGTTATAAAGTGGTACTAACATTTCACATGATCTTGATACTTTCCCTCTGTTGATGCAGCTTAAGACTGCATTGACTTTTTTGGCAGCTGAATCACACTGCTGGCTCATGCTTAAGTGGCATGAGACAGGGAGGTAAGAAAAATACAGTTAAAATTTCCTGGATTAAGGACTTAATCATGATTCCTTCCCCGACTGTATCTTTAGTTATATAGATATAGTTGTAAAGAATGTGAAGGATGTGTGTTTTTGTTTTATGTATAATGTATACCGAAGATGGCATTTTAAAAAAAAAATGATTTATATGCCGCCCTTCTCTGGAGACTCAGGGCAGCTTACAATGCGTTAAGCAATAGCCTTCATACTTTTGTAT
>JANHZT010002945.1:58685-72287 GCA_032468215.1 Stegonotus admiraltiensis
AATGAATGAATGAATGAATGAATGAATGAATGAATGAATAAATAAATAAATAAATAAATAAATAAATAAATAAATTTAACTGCCTCATGCAGATTGATGTATCCAATATTTCAGGATATACAGAGATGGAAATTTTGCCTGTGCCATCCAAAGACCTGCAAAATGGCAGTCACTATGATAAAGGTTTTACAGTACTATAGCATTTCAAGCAACAGAGTAGAAAAGGATATTCCATAACCAATTAAAGTGTTTAAAAATACAATTCTGCTTCACAATAACTAAACATCTAATATTTTAATGTTTCATTATTACTTTGATGGAATGGGATTTACTTGAAATATATAATGTAAAGCATACTTTTTCTGCTTTACAGGCTACAACAGATCTAGGTTAAACTATAGGGAAATTACACTAACATCTTATTCTTTTTTAATCAATAGAAAACATGAATGTTTCAGCTCTGTAATCAGCAACTTTAGACAAATTTCAGTAGTAGCTATCTTTAAGTAGTGGCGCCAACACTCAAGATAAAGAAATAAACTCATACAAATTTACCTTTTGCTGGAGCGCTTCATTTTTTTGGGCATTCTGTGTTTCTAGTTCTTCAACCTTCTTTCTAAGTACCAATATTTTTCCACGACTTGCAGCAGCACTATCTTGATCACTCTGAAAACATACATTTAAAAACTTAGCTTCAAATTACACAAAAACTAAAATATTTAGAATAGCCACATGCCTGGCAGGCAGTACTGTAACAGAATTTTTTTTTTCCAATTACAAAATAATAAAACATGCTTCAGAGTTCTTTTTTAAATTTTAACTTGGTTAGGGTATTTTTTTTTAAATGCAGGGCAGAATTGAGGTTTAAATAAAAAGTACTGAGAATAGAATACTTTTGTTTGTGTCCTAAAACAAAATTTTATTAGTTTATCGAAGTATAATATAAAATACAAAAAAACGAAAGAAAATAAGAGGAAAAGGGGACGGGGAAAAAGTGTAGGGCAGAAGAAAAAAGAAAAAGTGTTGACTTCTGACTCCTTTTGGTGCAGTAGAATAAGGTAAAAGCATAAAACCTCAACTTTTATATAATAATGTATTCTAGCCATTTCTGTAACAACAAACTTATCTAATCAGCAAAACCTAAAATCAAAGGTTTTTTTTCACCTCAAGCAAAAAGTTCAAAAGCAGTTTTCAAGTAGGAACAAAATTAATTCTGTTCTTGTTTGCATCCTAAAATGTTAATCACAGTCAGCTTATTTGATGGCTTAGGATGGTGGAAGCTTTCCACATGAGGTTTTGCACCTGACTGACTGTTTGAGGTCAGTAAACAGCAATTCTTAATTCAAATATAAGATGTTCTATCTCACCTCATATTTTGAGAGAGAGAGAAATGGAAGATTAATTCAAAATTTTCTTGAATTTTAAAGATTTGGACAAGATCCACACACTCCAGATTCCTTAAATGCTGCCATCTTACAGGGCCTTTGCCATTGCACTATGATTTCTAACAAACTAATTCCAAAACATAGCTACTAAATTAGATCTGAAACTAAAAGCAGTTGCAAGTGGTGCTAGTTTCAGACTTGCTTCAGTAGCTATATTTTGGAATGCATCCACTGTTCTCCTGGTTGCAATGAAGTAAGAGAGTTGAAGGTGGGTGCAAAAAATATTATATTCATATGTCAAACAAAACTTAATATGGTTTATAAATAGCTCATTTAAAGGACAATACATGAACAAGTTGGCACTTATTTTTTAAAAAAGACATTTCTAGGATTATGTTGTACTGATTCAAATTATATGTACATCTACATACACCTGGAAAATCAGATACAAAATAACTCTGTTCACAGTTTGCATCACAAAGTTTCCACCGTGCAGTTTAACAAGCAATTTATCTTTTCAGTTGTTAGTTAACTGCAGGTAGTCCTGGACATACAACTGTAATGGAGCATGCACATTATAATCATATGTCATGACAGCCATTAAGTGAGATGGCCTAACTGAACAAGCACACACACACATACTGCTCTCTATTTGATACCTGTTTGATACCTGTTTCATCTATTAAACAAATGCATCCATTGTTAAACAGAGCATGTTGTGCCCCAGGGATGGGAGAGGCCCTGAGAGGTTTAGCGCAGACCAAGGCCCACCTGTCTGGGCATCCCAAGGCCTCCTTCACCTCAAGACACCCTGTGCTCCATTTCCTTCCCTTTCGGTACCTGCTGGTCTTTTCCTTCCCTCATCATGTCCTCACAGGCCTTCCTCCCCCCCCCCCGCCACTTCCACTGGGTCTCCACAGGCCTTTTCCCCTAAAGACCATGCTGGACAAAAGTAATATACCAACTGTAGAAGAACTTGTTGGGGAAAGCTGCTTTATAATATATATTATTTTAAAAAATAGAACTAACTCTTTTTTGACCAGATTTTCCATCTTGTGCTGCATTTCCTGGTACTTGCTTCTTAAGTTCTTCTAATTGTGAAGTTAATGATGCTACTTTGGCTTTGTTCTGAAGTTTTAATTTGGAAATCTTGGTGTCAGAAGCTTCTTTTTCTTCCTGTAGAGTATATACATTGTTTTAAAACAAAATATAATTTACAGATATTACAACGATGTATATCAGTATCTAAATAGATAAAATATAATAGTATGTTTTCCTTTGAAATAACTTTCAGGACAGGTAAAATCATATATTATAGCTACCTATTTAGAGAGGATAATTTTAACCATAGCAAAACAAAGATAATAACAACAGTTGCAGATGGACATGAGATGTTTAAAATCCACAAAGAAGAAATTGAATTAATACAAGAATTTTTCTTCCTTGGATCAAAAATTGTTCACAATGGCAATTCTATACTTGAAATCAAATGGACATTAACCTTAGGCATTGGTTAACATGAATAAGATCTGGAAAAGCAGAGATATTGATATAAATACAAAAAACATGTTTTTTTAGAGCAATAGTCTTCCCTATAATGATGTTTGGGCGTGAGAATTAGACACTAAGAATGGCTGATCGAAAAAGAACTGATGCCTTTGAACTAGAGTGCTGCCGTAAATTATTTTGTATACTATGGACAGTCAGAGCAACCAACAGAGAGGTGCTGAATCCTATAAAACCAAAAACATCACTAGAAGCCAAACTCACAAAATTATGTCTGATTTACTTTGGCCATGTCATGCGTGCAAATTCATTGGAGAAGTCAATGATGCTAGAAATGGTTAGTGGAACAAGAGGAAGGGGCAAGCAAAGAACTCACTGGCTTGATACTATCAAAGCTGATTCAAAGTTGAGCATCCAACAACTAAAAGAAGCTGTCCTTGACAGTAGCATGGAGAGCACTTGCCTATAAAATCACCAAGAGTCGGATACAACTGAATGGTTAAAACTACTACTAATTTTAACTACATCAACAGCATCTGTTCATACATAAGAAATTTCTGCATTTTGAGTGACAACCAAATGTGGCAACTTATGCAAACCTAAAATAGATTAGAAGGAAGCAGCATCTAACTATTATCACAATTTCAAATACCAATCTAAAATAATATTTAAGACAGTATTTCAGAAAAGCAGTTTGCCTCAAAAACAACTGGAAGTTCTCCCACACACCATACCTTTAATTGTTTATCTTTCTTGTGTAAGTCATTATCTTTTTCTTTCACAAGTTCTTTGAGTTGTGCTACCAATTGTTTAGTTTGAGCCAGCTGTTCAGTCAAATCAGCCACAGACATGCTTGCTACTTGAGAAGACCCATGAACCTAGTGACAAAGAAAATATTTTTGCAATATCAAAATTGTATGTATTACTGTAATACATTATTTATACCATTTCTATCCCACTTTGTCATTATTCAAAACAAACCCAAAGCAGGATTTAAATACAGGAATACATGAATTCAATGAATTCTTAAAGATAAGTGTTACAATTACTGAACAAGCATTAATGCTACAACTGAAATTTCTTATCCATGATAGTTATAAAATAAACTAAATCTAAAAATACAGTGTCACCACAGCTTTATCTATCTTACATTTCACTCATGAATAAAAAGCAGCACCAAGGACTCTGAAATCTCCCATATGTCAGACATTTGAGATATAGAAATTTTGAATTAATAACATTCAAGTAGAAATTGTGAGGATTTTAAATAAATACTTACTTCAGATTTAGGGACTGAATCATCTCCACTGCCCCATCTCCACATAATTTTAAGATGGCTACAAAAACAATAGCATTGGTTTATTCAAGCAATATTTTTTGTCCAAACTAAATTCTAAATACCGTATAATACAATTTAATAATAATTTAATTCAAGACAACCAAAAATCCATAAAAATATTATTATATAAAAATAATGCCTGAAGCCAAACAAGAAAATTTTATTGTGGAACAAACAAAAAAATTTTAGACGAAGTGCTAAAATGATATCAAGGGAAGAATAAGCACATATGTTCCACAATTAATTATCATTAATGAGGCAGCCCTAAGCAACCTCATTTTGCTCTTCACAACACTATGCAATATTCATTGATGAAAAAAAATAATATAGCCACCATAGTTTGATAATCAAGTAGAGGCAAGCTTTAAAAGATTGTAAACCTGTTTTTAAGAAGGAATGCAAGGTGCAGATACATAAAAATATACATGTTGCAGTACAAAACTGAACTTCAATTGTTTCTGCCATAACTCAATATAATAAATTAATGTTAATTTTTAATTTTATGTTAATTAATCTAGAAAAGACTTATTTTTAAAAACTTGGTAGTACATTTGAAACTAATTTCATAATAAATCCAGTATCAAAGATTCCTAAAATCTTTCATAGGGTTCCTAATATTTTGGGTTCCTAAAAATATTTAGGATCATGGTTAGAAAAAAAGCTTGTTTCTCATATATTTTAAGGAAATGAGATGTCTAGCTATTAGTTATAAAATGTCAAAAGTCCCTGGAAGAATCATCCAAGCTTAGGGGCCATGAATGAAAACAATTTTCACCTCAGTAATTGGATACAGGCCTGTTTCTTAAATGAGAAATTAATAGAATGAATATCTTAAAAAGAAAAAGGGCACACTCACTTCTGTTTGTATACTTACAAATTAAATGGAACCACATGGAAGTAAATCTTTCAGTAAAATGGCTGAATGGCCCTCTATTTTAATGAGTGAAGCTTATTAAATCTAATTATAGTTATATAGAAACACAGTAAGATACTTTTATTTTGCAGACAGCAACTCTTATATCTCATTGAATGCAGCTTCCAACATTTTCTAGAGTATTTTATTCTAGTTTAGTACGTTATGATTTAAAATTAAAAGCTCCACTGCAGTTAGTGCTCATTAAGCTTTTCCTACTAGAAAGTTCAAATAATTGTAAATATCAAGAGTCATATGATCATAATCATAATATCATAGTGATAAGTGTCAAGTGTTACTAAATAACCTAACATCTCAAAAGAAATACCTGACCCACCCAGCACTACTGACATTTTTGAGATAAGCAGATTTACTGATAACCATAAAAGTACTTATTTAATTAGCTAGCCAAAAGTTTCCAGGTAAGCAATTCCTTTTTTCAAAGCTAGGGTAGAATCAGTTACCATCAATCACACACAGGTGTCACAGAGAAAGGGCAAATGACTGGGTGGAATGACTGTAACAACACTGAGACTAGTTAAAGACACATACCCAATTATTGTTTCATATTATATTGAAGTTATAATACTTTACTGTAAAAAAGAACAGTACAGTAGCCCAACCTTCTTATAAGGTTGTTTGAAACACTGATGCATAATGGTTAAAAGTGCTTGAGAAGCAAAATGCTGCTTGAGAAGAATCCTCCACGTCTCATATCGTGACATCACTAGTGGAGGGGTACCACAAGGATCAAGATTTAGAACACCTATTGAGAATTGTGAATGAATGAATGTTGAATGCAGCTTGTTGGCCGCATCTTATATATGCCTAAAAACTGGCTTCTAAAAAATTGCACTACACTGAATACCTCCTAAACCTGGAGAAAAGAGGAAAACAAGGCCAGTCTCAGAAAACTTGGCGCCAAACACTTAAGGAAGATAAAAATTATCAGTGTCCCTTGGGACGATGCCAAAGATACTGCAAATGATCGAAACCACTGAAAAGCACTTGCTGCCCACATGTATTCCGCACAGGACTTAATGGCGATGTTGATGAGTTTAACATTTTAAACTGTAAACCGAAATGAGTTTTCCATGAGCTAACAGAATAAAAACAAATTAGATTAAACCCTGCATGGTCAGATTTCAAATATTGACTCAAAAACAGTTCTCACAAGGAAGAAACCTTTTCTCTCTCTCTCTCTTTTAATCCAGCTGTCTCATTGACCATGCACACTTAAGCCATTTTCAGGCAATGTTCTGTCCACTCCCCCCCCAAAAAAGTCCTATCAGGTGGCAAACCTAAATATGACAGATGATCAGTTTTGCCTATGAAGTACTCTTGGAAGACCCTCGCTGAGCAATGCATTCTACTTGGATCAATGGCTTGAGTAAACTATGATCAACATTGCAAGGGAGCTTCATTTGTCCGATTCATTTCAGCCCAAGGATACAGGAGGTGGAGTACAATGTTACAATGTCGTACAACGTCCTACCTGTCAATGACTACTTCCGTTTACAGGAGCAAATAATAGATACAAACTCAAGGTAAACCGCTCCAAACTCGATTTGCAGAAAATATGACTTCAGCAATGCCTGGAATGCACTACCTGACTCTGTGGTTTCTTCCCCAAACTCTCCAAACTTTAACCTTAATTTTAACCCAAAACTTTAATCTTAGACAGTCGACCTCACCCCATTCCTAAGAGGTCTTTAAGGGGCGTGCATAAGCGCACCAGCATGCCTACCGTCCCTGTCCTAATGTCCCATTTTATTTGTATCCATCTCATGTATTCATAATTATGATTATGTCTATACCAGGGATCTCCAACCTTGGCAACTTTTAGCCTGGCGGACTTCATCTCCCAGAATCCCCCAGTCAGCAAAGCTGGCTGGGGGATTCTGGGAGATGAAGTCCACCAGGCTTAAATGGCCAAGGTACGACACTGCTCTCTTTACATTACAGAGTCTCGGGGCTTTACAAAGGAGTCCACCCAAATGAGTCAACCGAACCACTCTCTCCCTGGGTCCCGGCTTTCCGAAGCAAGCCTCTCTCTCTCTCTCCCCGGCTGGAAAAGCATCGCTTGGAGAAACAAACCTGGAGGAAGCTCCGTTACGGCACCTCCGAAAACCCCACAATGGAGTCCCCGTCGGATCAGGTGCTAATTAATGGCAGGGCTATAGAGCCCTCCTTTTAAAAGGGCGGGGCTTGACGCAGGGAAAACACTTCCGGTTGGGACGTTAGAGACCCCCGTCTTCTCTAATGGGGGCGGGGAGGAGGAATGAGGACGGGAGGAGATTGACAGGCTTACCTGGCAGGAGGGAACCAACCCGGAGCACGGTCTTCCTCCCCCTTCCCGCCCCCTCGGGAAAAGTAAAACAAGAGCGGCCCTTGGTGCTAGGAGGCTACTATTCAGAAACTGCAGCGCCAGCCTCGCCTCGGCCCGGCCCGGTCCAGGCAGATCTTAAGCCGAGCAGGACCATCGTGCCGGCGCAGGTTTCGCTGCGACCAGAGCAAGCAGCGCAGGAACGCGCGAGGCCCCTTCCTCGCGTCAGGACGTCAACCAAGTTCTCAGCCAATCGGCGAAACAGGCAGCGAGTCTGGCTTGGGGGCAACCTAGCAGCTCTTTCGCCGTCTGCTTACGGACGAGCGCGCCCTCTGGCGGTGGTCGCGTCTCGCAGAAACAAGCGGTTCCGATAGGGGCGCGTAGATGCAGTGTCGATTTAATCGCTTTGACTGTTTTATGATGGCATAAAAAAGGATGGTTACTGAAAAACAGATATGCCGAGTCAACGCGGTTTCCCCCCCGTATTAATTCGTCGTCAACTGGGATCCGCTCATAGAAGAACGACATCCACTAGTAATAAATAAAAGTGCACGCAAAACCCTGATGAATGCAATAATCTGTTGGAACATTTTTAATGACTGCTAAAGGTGTACACTACGGTGAAAAATAGTTTTTGATTTAGAGGTCAAAAAGCCCATCATTAGCTTGACATCCTTTAAATGCTTATGACTTCAAAAGCAGCAAAAGGCAGTGTAAAAAATAATAATACAAACTTCCAGATTAATGATAATTCCTGATTATCGGATCTTTGGGGAGAAGGGACTATTCTGATTAATCTGACTTCGCAACTAACAACAGCCATGATGCTCCATTTTAGACTGTGAAATGCTTCAAGTACGCTGAAGCATAGTAAGGGTTTTTTAGTGGTTTTTTTAATTTTCTCATTTCCCCCCCCTTATTTTCCAAGAGCCTCACACTTCAGTTTCTGCTTTCTAAGTTGAGGTGATAAAGGTAAAGGATTCCCCTTTCCAATCGTGTCCAACTGTAGGAGGCGGTGTTCATCTCTGTTTCTTAGCAGAGGGTCCGAAGACATTTCCATGGTCATGTGGCCAGCATGACTATAGCAGAGGCTCATGGAACGCTATTAGTTTCCTACCGAAGTGACGCCTATTTATTCATATTTGCATGCTATTTTTACTCAAAAGTGTAAATCTATAAGTGTATGTAAGATTGCAATCTAAATTGTGCAGTTCCCTGATAGAAACTTTAATTGTACTAAAATCACTATTGCTATACATTCACAGTCTTTCAAAAACAAATTAAAATACAGGAGAGCCTTTTTTTTCTGAGGGGTGCTTGCTGACGTTTCCTTACCCAAACTAGGTAACTTGATCAGTGCTAGTGCTATTTGGGTAATGAAACGTCTAGAAGAAAACAGGCAAGCTCAGAGGGCACCAAGGACCCCTCAGGTCAACCCTGAGCTACAAATAATCACTTTTATTAGTATTTTTTTCTTTTGTTCAATTATGTCCTTGTCTGGACAAGTCCCTGCTGTTTTCTTGGCAAGTGCTTTGCCATTTCTTCCTTCTTAGGGCTGAGAGAAAGTGACTGAAAGTCATCCAGCTGTCTTGATGCTCATGGTGGAAGTAGAACTTTGTGTCTCCTGGCTTCTAACTTGATGTCTTAACAATCACACCTAACTAGCTCTACAGACAAAGGTGGGTTTCAGCAGGTTCTGACCAGTTCTGGAGAACCAGTAGGGGAAATTTTGAGTAGTTCGGAGAACCGGTAGTAAAAATTCTGACCGCCCCCGCCCCCATCTATTCTCTGCTTGCAAAGTCCCAGCTGATTGGGAGGAAATGGGGATTTTGCAGTAACCTTCCCCTGGATTGGGGACGGAATGGAGATTTTACAGTATCCTTCCCCTGCCACACCCACCAAGCCATGCCCACCATGCCATGCCATGCCCACCAAGCCACACCCACAGAACCAGTAATAAAAAAATTTGAAAGCCACCTCTGTCTACAGACATATTATTAATCCATTCATCTAGGTTACCAGATATCTAAACAGCCAAAATATGTTTAGATATCAAATGAGGGTGACATACTAATTGTTTAACTTTCTTGGCATCTGCAACAAAAATTACAGTGAAAAACTGCAAAAATATGCATTTAGGCTTACACAGATAAGAAATTACTTTTTCCAGAATCAGAAATATTTTTCTGAATTGCAATACTTTTTCAACAAATTTTTATTTTCAAGAACATATCCTGGTGATAATATGGAATTAACCATGTGCTTTCCAAATTACACCATAAAAGTGCATGAGTCATGTGATCCATAGACTAGAGTGATTTTAATTGAAGGGGCTGATTGAAGCCAATTGCTACCCTAGAGTAAGGTAATAACAAAAAGCTAGGCTTAGAATTTGTCAATAGACAAGAGAAAGAAATGGACAATTTACAAGCACACAATGCACAAAGATTTGAATGACTACTATTACGAAAACCATTTGTTTTCATAAACAAAGTACTTAAAAATTAAATAATATTTGATTTTAAGATTATGCTTGCCAGATGGGAGACATGGAGGATGTTTACTCCTTTTGCCAGACATCTCTGGTAAGCCTACATTAAACTGGTCCTTTAAATTATTTCTAATAGAAAACTAAAAATATGACAGATAACATAAAATACTGAAACAGTAGAATTCTGTAGAGAGAATAAAAGTACAGACACAAAATTCTTCAGTTAAATATATAACAATTAAATTATGTCAAAACTGTAAAATGCCAGTAATTGCATGCTTAAATCTTAATGTATTTCCTATTTATAAAATGTTACAGGTGTTTAATAATATTTGGTGATAATGTACTGAATATGTTAGTTGAATGAGCAAGAACATCCTTGACTAATTTCATGCAATGTCCTCGGCTAAACTATGGTAGGGTTATCATTGGTTTGTGATGTTCCGCCTGTGTGGTTAATTACAGTATAGTTCATTTTATTATGCCAGAAAAGTTATTTTAACCATAGAAGAATATGTTGTATGAATGTAGCTTATTGCTTTACAGATGTTAAAGCAAGCATCTATTTAAGAAAAATGCTCCATACCCAAGAGACAGTTAGCTGGCCAATCTTTTATTGTTATCCTGGTAGTATAGACCAGTGTTTCTCAAACTCAGCAACTTTACAATGTTCAATTCCCAGAATTTCCTAACCAGCCTGAAAATTTACACATATAGCTGAGATTGAAAAACACTAATACAGAGAGAACACTTGAAAAAACATTTTTGGTTGATTAAACATGTATTGGTAAATAAAGGGAAAATCTCTTATGAACAGATGTTGAGTTGATTTCAGTGGTGGGTTGCTACTGGTTCATCCCAGTTCAGGCAAACTGGTAGCGGCTGTGGTGGGAGGCTCCACCCACCTACCCGGATGCTTCTGTGCATGTGCAGAAGTGTCACGCGCTTGAGCACACGTGCCCACGAGCGAACTGGTAGTGACAGGTTTTGAAACCCGCCCCTGGTCAATTTAATTACTAAACAAATAGATTTCCACATCTAAGATATTTGTGTATCTAATATAGCATTTTTGTTAAATACAGATGGGAAGTTTATAATTATTTATACACTGATTATGTAAGAGGAGGATAACTTATTTTTTGGGGTGTGTCTTTCCGCGTTCAGCCAGGGTGGATTTTTTAATATTTAATGTTAGATTTCATTAATATTTGGGGGGGTTCTTTTTTGTACACAAGATCCTTTTTTTTTGTTATTAGTGTTGCATCCTCATATTACTAGCCATCCCAATGTTAGCCAAGGATGTTGTGTGACTTCCGGCCAAGTCTTTAGTTTCTTGTTCAATGTGTTGTGCAAATCCAGATATTTTTATTAAGTAAGCCATGATTACGTAAATGATTAGTTAAGCAAGGTGTACAAAACCTTTGGAATGGTTCCAGAATTAAAAAAAAGAACAAAAGGTGAAAATACTAACACAATATGTTCACAGTTCTTGGTCTCCCATTAAATTTTTGCTGTTATATTCTGTTCCAGCTGAAGTATTCAAGCTCTCTTTTCAGGCAGTGACACGTATAGTGGATTGCAAAACAGTATATGAAACAGGTTTCTTGGAACATGGATTGCTCAAACCAGTTAATCCACTTCTTGATTGGATCATAAAGTATACCTAACGTAACATATAATGAATGGTTGTTGCCTTCTATATCTTTGCATTTCCTTCTCAGAGATCTAAAAAGGTTTCCATAAGCTTATTTTATTCTGTTTACTAACAGCACTCATTGTAAGGAACCCTGGTAAAGGCAATTCTTACCTACACATTTACAGAGACTTTTCTAAGTTTTTTCTGTTTTAGACACCTAGAGATAAGCATCTTGTTACAGATTTTGCAGTATTAATAAAGTAACTATATTCCACACCTGAATTCAATCAACATATCAAGCCTATGAGGCAGTTGATTAGCGTAATGTTCTGTAAAGCCAATTACTTTGGTTTATAATTCATGACTTATATGTTGTGTAATCCAATCGACTGTAGATTAATCAGTAAACCAATGATTAAATAAGTAAGGCTAAATAGATTGTTAAACATAGGCTGAAATTTGTGTTAGGTTGGTTGCACGAGTATTCCAGCTAAGGATTCAGTCATATATGTTAGAAACATGGAATATATGGCATCCAGGTGTTAGATTCCAATTCGTAGTAATCCAAGCTTTATGAAATTGCATACCAGCAACAAACTAGCATTTGTTAATTTAGCTAGTATTTATTAATCCAATTTTCTGAGATGCATGGTACTGAAGCACAAGTACAAGATAAAACTAAGCACAAGATTTATGCCAGATTTGCAGAAGGTTATAAACTAAAATGAATTTAGTGCTTTGTAGTTCATTGTGTCATTGAAATATAGCAAATACTATCTATTTTGATTATATGTTAGCTTCTTCGTTCTTATTCCATCCATTAATGCTGTTAGTAGTCTTCTTTCATTCCCATATCTAAATTAAATAAGAGTGAGCTGTATATCATTTTCATGTTTTCTTATTCTGTAGTTCACTTTGACAGGTTTCTGAATGAGAATTTTAAATTATTTTTTTATACCTCTATATACAGGTAGTCCTTGAGATGCAACCATTTAGTCAGCAACCATTCAAAATTACGAAGGTGCTGCATGGACTTACAACCCTTGCCCAAAGTTATGGCTGCTGCAGTGCCTCCCCAATCGTGTGAACAAAATTCAGACACTCTGCAATCTGCCCACACTAACAATGGACCACAGAGATGCTGTAGAGGCCACTCTGCCTTTTGTACCTCACATCCTACCCTGCTGGGTCACCACAGGCCTTGGGCCTGCTTCTCACCCTACTGGATCCCACACCCGGCTCTCCATCCTCATCATGTCTCAATCATTTGGTATATCTCTTCTGGAAGCACCTGCTCTACCATGCAGCACCATCTCGGAAGTAGGCACCATTTGAGGAGTGGCTGCAATCCAAAACAGTGTGGCTGCAAATTGCTCCAAAGCACAATGTTTAAAGATGTTTAGAAAGGACAGCTGACTGCTCCACCCCACAACTTCTCTATATAGTGGAGGCCACACGGTGCCCTCCAGTAAATGGGCACCGTTTTGGAGCAGCCGCATATTTCCCAGTCCAGTGGCAGCAGAAAAGCAGGCCCAAGGCCTGCAGGCACCCAGTGGGTGTAATGTGTTCCTGGGCCTATGCTAGGCCTTCCAATGCCTTCCATATCCCTAAGGCACCCTGTGCTCCACTTAACCATTGCAATCATCTAGCTGAACAATCATCACAACTTGTGACTGATAGGCTTCATTACATCCTAAAAGAAGGATTACATTTGCTGCAGGGGTGAAATCCAGCAGGTTCTGACAGGTTCTAGAGAAGTGGTAGTGGAAATTTTGAGTCGTTCGGAGAACCGGTAGCGGAAATTTTGAGTAGTTCAGAGAACCGGCAAATACCACCTCTGGCTGGTCTCAGAGTGGGGTGGAAATGGAGATTTTGCAATATCCTTCCCCTGCCACGCCCACCAAGCCACACCCATAGAATTGGTAGTAAAAAAAATTGGATTTCACCACTGTTATGCTATACTAGGTTTTTAATTTTATATATCATAGCTATGGTAGCCCTCTCTC
>JANHZT010002945.1:88754-104718 GCA_032468215.1 Stegonotus admiraltiensis
CCCCACCCCCCGCAAACCAGTCCCAACTAAAGAGTCTCCGGTCAAACAGAATACTAAACGCCTCTGAAGGGCGTCCGGCTCATCAGAAAATCGGGAGGAGCAGTATCTAAAATGTTAGGTATCATCCTCTCGCCTTCCGCGAAAGGATGAAGACTGAAGACCAAAAAAAAAAAGGAAAGGAAAGAAAGAAAAGCAGCAGAAGCAGCAGCAGCATTCCTTCCCAAACGCGGCAGAAGCTGTTTCTAAACCCGCAGCTAAAGGCACGAGAGCTCCGTTTTTACTGATGTCTAAAAGCCCCTATGGATCGGGCCTTGCCCGTTAGTTTTAAGCCCGCCAAATGCAGTCCCGAAGCGTCACAAGAAGCCCGGCTCCTCTAACCGCCTTCCTTTCACCTCCTCCACCACCAGCAAGCGCCCCTCTCAAGACTCCTCTCCGGATGCCCCTTCCCACATGCGACCGGGCTTAGAAAGAGGTTGCTCCTGGATCCCACTAGCCTTCGCTCACCCAGACTGCTGCTTCAAAGGCTCGCCGAGCTGCTGAACCGCAGTCCTCCCCCTGCGGCCGCCGCTAAATCCTTAAACCTGAACGGCTCTGGGGCACTAGGAGGCTCCGCCTTCGGCTCCCTACTGCAGGTCTGCGGCAAAAGCAACCGTCAGCCTCACCTCAGCGGCCAAAAAGAGAAGTTACTTTTTTTTTTGTCAGTAAGCAAAGAAACAGACAAACAAATAAGGGGACGAGGAAAGAGACCTGGCATTGGCCTTCCATTCGCAGATAGTTAGGGAAGTTCCCGGTCAGTCTCAGCACTATCTTCGGGCAATCTTTTCAATAAGAAGGGGGACTCCACATTTATTAGTGTGGTTGGACTCTTTCTGCAACCAGAAAAACGGTA
This sequence comes from Stegonotus admiraltiensis, assembly GCA_032468215.1. Taxonomy (NCBI): domain Eukaryota; kingdom Metazoa; phylum Chordata; class Lepidosauria; order Squamata; family Colubridae; genus Stegonotus; species Stegonotus admiraltiensis. Next base: position 89,644 of record JANHZT010002945.1, read on the forward strand.
TTTATTTAATTGGTTCGATTAATATGCCGCCCTTCTCCGGAGACTCAGGGCGGCTTACAGTGCGTTAAGCAATAGCCTTCATACCTGCTTAGTAGGGATTTCGCCCCCCACCCCCCAAAGCGGTGTTCTTTTTACAGTCAGCTTATTGCCCCCACAATCCCGGTCCTCATTTCACCTACCTCGAAAGGATGGAAGGCGGAGTCAACCTTGAGCCTGGTGAGATTTGAACTTGCAATAATTGCAGGCAGCTGGCTTTACTTTAATAAAGCACTTTACTTCAAAGTGCTTTAATAGCACTTTAGCCACTGCAGCACCCACTTCTAATATACTCCAAACCTTAGCACAGTCTCTGTTGGTAATTGGGGAACATCAACCCTCACCCCCTGAAAATTATATTGATGGATGTATGCATTTCTAAATTCAGTGATACATCTGGTATTTGTACTGTGTCATTTGGGACATTTTTCTTACCTACTTAAAATGCTTACTTACCAGCCATGCCATCCAAATAGGGCAAGGCAGCATAACCACTATTCACGAGAGAATCCATAATATAAAATCTAAAGAAAACAAGACATACAAGAGGCACTAGGAGAAACTAGGATCTGAACCACGAAGAGGGACCGAGCTATCCTCTCTTCCCAGGGTGAGAGGGACCAGGGACTTCTTTTCCTTTTGTAACCCTTCTCTTTTTTGTTGTGACTTTTCTTGTGTTGCTTTCCAGGGATGAAAATACACAATTGTTACATTTCTTTTGATTGATGCTATGAGAAATATTCCATTTTTCAGCATCTTAGTTGTGTTTAGGATTAACTTTAAAAAACCTCTACTGGCCTTGAACTTCGGTTTGCAGCAAGGGTCAGCCAGATGCCTCTGGGAGGGTTTTAAAAGGTAGAGATTCTCTCAAGTCAAGCTCAGTGCCTAGCAACCATGAACCCTTTGTAACTTACTTGGCAACAATATGCAAATGATTTGCCACTGGTGACTTCTGGAATTTTTTTCCAACTTTGTCTAGATTACAGCCCTGCCAACTGGCCAAATATTAACCAGCCTGAGCTAATGTAATGTTTTTGGAATCAACTAAGGCTAATGAGATAGGGGCAACTTCAAAGATCTAGCCATGTACATCAATATAGCACTACCCTTACAGGTATTTAATCAGAAAATCTACTTTGTTCAGTGAGCCCAAGGAAGTCCATTTATACTCTTGCACATTGAATTCATTACCATGTCAGGAAACATCAAGGATTTTCCATTGCCTGAGGTGAAGGCAATATGGCCCTCTCCCACTTCCATGCCCAGCAGTTAACTGCATTATACTCCATTAACAGGATGAGGCTAATTTGGAGAGCTTGGGATGGGCTATATTACAATCTATAGCAACACTGTGATGCCACATTTTATCCTCTAGTCATATGTTATGCTTGCGGCAGCTGTTTAGTCTGATACATCAAGTTTGACATCCATATATAAATGAGATATCACATTGTGTGTTTGTGGGTGCCTTTGAGTCAGTACTGACTCTTAGAGATTGCCGGGACAAATCTCTGCATTTTTCTTGGTTTTTCAGAAGTGCTTTGCTGTATTGCTGTAATTTGTATGCTATAATCATAGCAATAGTTGCTAATTTATTTGTAGGTTCAATTCAGAGTTCTGGCTGTTACCCTTAAAACACGGTGTGGCTTTGGCTTCCAACTATCTCCCATCAAGATTTTTAAACTTGTGCATTCCTGCAGGAGACTTTCCATCCCAATACTAAGGAATATCACAGGCCTTTTTTGTAGTTGTCCCCATGCTGTAGGACACCATGTCTCCTGAAATAGGGAATGTCCAAATCTCATTTTCACAAATCATTTAAGATCTAGTGATCTGTTGAGGATTTGGGGCCTAGTTATATGCAGGCTGCCTTTTAAATAGTTTGTTCCTGTTTTCATTATACAGATTTCCTCATTTTTTTGTAAAACCCTGGAGTTACACAGAAGCGAACAGTGAAAAAAACATGTAATAAATTAATCAAGCAATGTCAAGCATAAAGCTCCAATGTAAGAAGCACATCATCAAATAAAATGTAGTGTATTTAATAATGCTATTCGCACCAAAAGAGAAGATTCAGTTGGATGCAATACAATGGCATCTTGTAAGGCAACATACTTGAGTGTATGATTTTAAGTATCCTAATCCATAGTCTTAATATTTTTACCTATACTAGCAATAATAGTACAAGCCCAGTAAATCTAAAAGTGTCTTGTATACAAATGAAGCATTAGACTAGAAGTTACGGAACAGCATCATAGAAAATATGCTGCTGTAATAACTCCAAACCCTGTACATACAAACCAATTTTTTGGCATTCTGATTTCCTTTTTCAGTGCAAAAAGAAACTGTAGTACATGTCTTATAACAGGCTTAACAGAGTTTTAAAAAACTTTAAAGTATAAAATTGCATGTCATATGTAATTTGAAGGGGGAGAAAACCTAAATCTTGTCTATCACTATGCATGTCATAGTCCTATTCATTTTACGTAATTACTACTGTACAAAAACATCAAGTCTTTGGCCATTAAAAGTTTGCTTCAACCCTCCTGAAAAAAATGGGCCAGAAGTCTAGGGTACAAACAGTTTTTTCCTCCAATTTCCCCAATACATTTTAACATTAAACTTTTAGATTCATTGTCTTGAAGTTTAATTTTTTGCTTCAGTAAATAGAAGAATGACTAACAATTAATTCAGCTGATACAAAAAAAATTATGTAGAAATTACTGTAATTACTGTATGAATTTTTATCTCACACATTCTCATGTCATTATTCCTTTGAAGTGAATGATAAAATGTTCCTTTTATACTATATTTCTTTTCCAATTTATTAGGGAAGCCAATTTTTTCCTATTCCCAAATAAAAATAGACAGTGTTCATACAGTAATTCTTGTAAAATTCTGTGGTATGGCAATTTACTACTTCCATCTACATCAACTCTGAAACTGGGATCTGTACAGATCTCCCAGTATTAAGGTTTTAACATTCAGTCCTACTGTATGTTTGTGCAAAAGGTTTTCTAAAATCAGTGGGACTAAGTACCATATAAATACTTGCTTCAACTATTACACTTTTCCAAAATCTTTACAATAACTCTTGATGCAGATTCTTAGCTATGACTATTTTTCAAATGGTTTGTTTTTAGAAATTATAAAAATCCATGTATCATTCAGAAAACACAAAAGGTTTATCTTTAAATCAAAGTTCTAATCATTTATCATATTAGATAAATGGTATTTGAAGGACAAATGCTATTTACATATTTTTATTACATAATAAATGAGAAAATGTAATAGGCAATTTGCATTTCATAATCTGGTGCAGCTCAATCAAAGTGAAGGGCTGTAGAAGATCTATTATATTATGAGAATGAATGCAGGATTAAAAACATGACAGTTTTTTCTAATAATTTTAGTTTCCTGTTATATGTCCTAATTTTAACAATACAAGAATACCCAATTCCACCTAAAGATCATAAACACTTTAAATATTTCATTCACTTATGTCAGAGGTAACAATACAAAACTGTTGTGAAAATGGCATGCCTATTACTATTTTGTTTGCCATTACAGTTTTATATATATAAAAAAGAAAACCAAGCACCATTCTACATTTAAATAACTTTTATATATACAATACTAAAGTACTCCCAAAGTAAAGTTTTTCAAAATAATAAAGGTTCCCATGCTACTGTGTTTCCATCTTACCTCTTCTTCAAAACAAATGAAAAATAAAGGAAAATCTTGTTTATACACCTGATCAGGTACAAGCCAGAAGCACTATCAGCATTCATATCATTTACTCCACAGTCAAGTATTTAATATATACATACATACACACATGCATGTGTGTTTGTATATTTATATATGCATGTGTGTGTATACATACACATACACACATATATACTCATCTATTCGCAGAATCCCAAACATTGTTTTGAAAGTCTGATCAGGTCTGACGTGGACAACGCCCTGAAGGAATTGGAATGCCTAGAATTCTATGTCTATCTTCATAGTCGTCAGTATCTGTTGAGTCTTCCTCCTCATCCATGGCACAATCATTGCGATTGGTTTCCTAAACGCAGGAAAGGCAACATAATTTAGATTTTCAGTTTCTTTAAAGAATCACCCTAGGATTGATAATAATGACAATAATTATGATTAGTTTTGGTGCCTTCAAGACAGTGTTGACTCCTGGCCACTACCTGTACTAGTCCCCTCAGTTTTCTTGGCAAGATTTTTCAGATGTTGTTTGCTATTGCTTCCTTCTTGGGGGTGAGAGCGAGTAACTGGCTCATGACTCCCCAGCTGGCTTTGTGCCTAAGTGAAATTAGAAGTCACAGTCTCCCGGTTTCTAACCAGATGCCTTCAACCATTACACAAAACTGGCTCTCTAATGCTTATATTACCATCTCAATAAAACACAAAAACAGAACCATAAAGAAGTTAATATATTAATATCTCATTTTTGCTTTTTGTGACATCCATATACTTTTAACTTGTTTTCACAATTGGCTGGCTAAATATTTAACTAAATTCTCGCTACTGCCATATTCTACTTATCAAATAATAAATCTAAACAGAACATTTTAATAGATATCCCAAACAAATTGTAACTTACAAAACTGTTGAATACATTAGAAATGACTACTCAGTTATGTACAATATTTCTCAATTATGTAAAGTGACTAAATAATTGGGATTCAATATTCTGTTAAGTAGGCCATGCAGGTAAATAGAAAGCAACATGAATTATTGACAAAACAGGATATGAAACCTAATCTAATATTCTGTTTCTTAATCAGCTAATTCAATTTTTGTAGAAGGACCAATGAGTAAAATATTCATCCACATCAGGTTTTTTTTATTAAAATGCTATATAGGATCTTTTATTGTGTTTTAGAATGCTTTTAAATGTTTTATGAACTCTACCTTAATAATTTTCAGAGAATAAGATTTTTTAACAAAGCACATCAAAACAAGATCTGCTTTTTTATTTACACTGTTATAGAGTACCTAAATTAATACAATATAAATTACTGTCACTAGAAATGTAGTCCAAAACAACCCTGTCAAAAATATTTCATTCTCAGCTACTAATGTTAAGTATCATTGTGATTATATATTAATCCTTATGGATTTTTGCAATAATTGTAATAGATCCTCCATTCTGCATGTTTAACACATATTTACTATCAGAAAGCAAATTAGATTGTTGAACATCCAGTTTGATTCTGAAAGCTATGAATTGTACCCAATTATGACCATCCTATGATGGAACAGGGAAGCTGGAGGCAAGTTTGATGAAAGCAATGAAAAGTCTGTTCATAAAGGATGTTGCTTTGATAATTTTTATGCAAAAAGAATACTATTTGAAAAATACAAGTCTACTAGTATTCAGGGACGAGATATAAAAATTATTGCCTAAACCAAGTTGTTTCAACTTACCATACGTGCTATGGATACTTTGAACGTTGGACAAACCATGTGAAATCTAGGAATGGTAACATTAAAAAATCTATCTTTGTAGTATAGACAATGGAATGTATAGTATCCTTCCATGTATCCTGATGTAGTAGCAAATGTAGTACAACTAGTATACTCATAGACTCGACCAGGACTAATTATTGGAAATTCTCCTGCAAAATAAAATGATTAAGAGAACTTTAGAATCAAGTACACATAAATTAAGGCCAAATTATATGTTAGGAGTAAATAATTATTTTAAAATGTGATTCAATAACTTGTAACAAATAGTGGCTTGAAACAAATAAGATATCATGCATTTCTTACCAATCTCCTGAGTGCTCTATGACAATCAGAATACTGAAATTTAAATTTAATCTGAACATGGATGTACAGGTCTTCATCTATTGTGAAATAAATTCTAGATTGAGCACAGCAGCTTGTGTTTTTTTTCTTTAAACTAAACAGCCAATTTAATCAAACATCTTTATTATTTTAAGCAAATCAACCAATCATTTAATCAACATTTTGAAACAATATCCTTTACCTACTACTCCAGGACCCTGGACCTCTTCCACATCACCTTTGGCATTTGTTATTCTCCAATAACGGCTGTCTAATTGACAAGCCTTTTCTGGAACTGCATCTTTGGACATCTCAATTCTCAAAAATTACACAAAACATTTATTTTAGAAATGTGTCATCTACACAGCATAGCAGCATACATTGTCCAGAAATATTAATTTTTTACTCTTGTGGAAATATTTTTGTAAAGGAAGCAGGATGTATGTTATCTACATTACATATCAGCTTATGAATGCAATGTAATTTGAGAAAAGTAGGCATTTTAAAAAGAAATATTTTTTTAAAAAGAGAAAGTAAACAGCATTCTGCTTTTCACATGCAGTATACAGCATCACATATTCCTCAGTGATACAATAAAAACTTCTGAGCATCTTATTTTTTTAGCCAGAAGGTACCATATGTATTCTATCATGAGCATTCTGTGATAAATGGCTATGATATATGTAGAACCGTATTACATAACCACATATTATAAGAGGCAATAAGAAGCATTTTCCTATGGAGATAAATACATTTTGACTGTATTGTAAATACAAGTAAAGTGTTTAAGAAAAAGTACAGCTAGTCCTTGACTTACGACCACAATTGAGCCCAGTATTTCTGAACACCACCACCACTTGAGACATTTGTTAAGTGAGTTTCGCCCCATATTAGCTTTCTTGCCTCAGTTGTTAAATGAATCACTGCAATTGATAAGTTAGTAACCTGGTTGTTAAGTGAATCTGGCTGGCCCATTGATTTGCTTGTCAAAAGGTTGCAAAAAGTGATCACATGACACTGCAACCGTCATGAATGGGACATTACCAAGTGTCAAATTTTGATTGTGTGACCGTGGGGATGCTACAAATGTCGTAACTGTGAAAAATGGTATAAGTCACTTTTCTCTGTGCCATTGTAACTTTGAACAGTCACTAAATGAACTGTTGCAAGTCGAGGACGACCTGTACACCAGGGGTAGTCAACCTTTTTATACCTACCGCCCACTTTTGTATCTCTGTTATAGTAGTAAAATTTTCTAACCGCCCACCTGTTCCACAGTAATGGTGAGTTATAAAGTAGGGACAAAACCCCTACCACCCACCATGAAAGCTAGAACGCCCACTAGTGGGCGGTAGGGACCAGGTTGACTACCACTGCTGTACACTAAGGAAATCAACCTGACACATGTGGAAACAATATGTGATTATTACAGGAAAAAAACACTGAAATGGAATGGTTTTCAGACCAACATCTCTGTTCTACATTGCAAAACGATCCAAAAACTTAGTTTGGGTTCTCAAGCAGTAGAAATCAATATTTGCACATTTTTTCAATTATTCTTAAAAACATTTTACGTTTTTAAAAATGTTTTTAGTAATTAAACATGCAGTTAACAAAGTGATAAATTCATTAATATGATTGTACTAATTTTACCTGATTCTGTAAGTGAAGAAGTAATGAGGCGGATGAACAGAGCTGAGTTCAGGGAGGAAAGATGTGGAAACTGAAACAGTAATATCTCCTGTTTTGGCAACACAGTCCTTTTCATGAACGTATCTACAAATGAAAAAGTAAAATTTTCTTATCTGATATGTAAAGGAATAAATATTGAAAGATTAAAGCCAACATTACATGTTTCAAATAGTGCATTTTATACTTTATTCAAACTTGTATTAATACATCTGCTATTTCTACTGTATTCGCATCTAAATATTGTAATGGTTATTTCCTCACATCTACTTTTCATCATTACAAATACTTATAAATAACATGAAGATATTAGTTGAAACCAGGACTGGAAATCCAAGTTTCCAAGAGCAGCTACATCTGCCATTCAGAGAGCCAAAAGCTATTCTACAATCACCTAAACTATACAACACGATACCTTGTCTGTACAGTTTTGAAAACCCTGCATAATTAGTGGGGCTCCCAACCTAATGAAAAACAGCATCACAGCAATCACTTATAACAAAAATAATATAGTAATTAATGCCAACATTACATTCTCCCATTTCTAATGCTGATAATTCAATCTCCAAAGGCCTTCTAGAAAGCCATGTTTTAACAAATATCTAGAAAGTGACGATAGTAGGAACCATTCTTGTTGGGATGGGGGTGGGTAGGTAAGGGCAAGTTATTTCAGAGAAAAGGAGCTTCCACCAAGAATGACTGCCTCTGTTATAACCTTAGCATAACTTTTGTTTAGCACAAAACAATACAGGTAGTTGTCAATTTATGACAGTTCATTTTGTGAACATTCAAAGTTAAAACAGCACTGAAAAAAGTGACTTATGACAATTTTTACACTTATGACCATTGCAGCATCCCAATGGTCACTTGATTTATATTCAGATGCTTGACAACTGACTCACATTTATGACAGCTGCAGTGTCCCAGGGTCATGTGATCCCCCTTTGTGACTTTCTGACAAGCAAAGTCAATAGGAAAACCAGATTCACTTAACAACCATATTATTAATTTAAAATTGCAGTGATCCAGTTAACAAATGTGACAAGAAAAGTAATAAAATAGGGCACAACTCACTTAACGAATTTCTCACTTAGCAACATAAATTTTGGGCTCAATTGTGGTCATAAGTCAAGGACTATCTGTATATTAGGAAAACATTTTTCCTAACAGCCTGCTTTTTTTGTATTACAGATAAATAACAAATGGATTTTCATTTAAAAATGTAATATTATTTAAAGAATGTTAGGATTGTTTTCTAAAATATAGTAAAACATTTCCCTCAATAGTTTTGCATATGTTATTAATACTTTTTAGAAGACTATGAGGCTTTGTTTCTGTAATCTGTAGTACAAAACCTTTGCTTTCTCATTTACATATTATTACTATACCTAAATACTATCAATATTTATATTTATACAAATTTCTGTTGTTTTTTCTTAATTACGATAAAATATAATATTGTATACTGTATTGTAACAGTATTGTACTGTAAAACTAAATTCATAATACCTGAAAATCTGGTCTCGGATGATTGGATAGCCACCTGTTATTACATTGTTAACATAGGAGGTGAACCACTCCAAATAGGAATTACCTAGATGTTGAAGAAGGAAAAACAAGTTTACAAGAAAAAAAACCCAGGATCAATTGATTAGATCTTTAACAGAATCTATAAAATTCAAGTCTTCCTTGGAATAAACATATTGTCTCATTTGATGGACAACAAGGCAACTATAAACAAACTAGGTATCTGATTAAGCTGATACAATATTAATTAATAATTTATGAACATAAACATCAGAGTGAACAGTAAAGACTGAATAGCTCATTCTTTATGTAGAACTAGAATATCACAGTAAAAGACACCACTGGGGTAGAAAGATGGATTTGAAATTAGTTTTCAAAGACTTATAATAACCTGGACAAAGGTTTAGAGTAGGGATTGCATGCTGAGAATAGTTGTTCCATGTAATTTCTTTCCTGAAACTGTGCTTAAATAGCTGCCAACTTTCTCCAAGCAGATGAGTTTCAATTATGTTAGACTATAATCTCATCTGTAGTTGATCCAATAGGAGGAAAGCTGCTGTAAAGACACATAGTAATAAGTCAGACAAGTTGAGCATCTGTTGGGAATAAGCATATACATGTTGCTCATCATCCTAATTATCATCTTCCCGTTATTCCTCTTGAAAATGTTTCTCCATTAGTGTTCCAAAACATATTTACCTGTGATAAACATATCAATTGCAGATGGATTACGGGCCATTTGATCCTTCAAATAAAATGAAAAAGGTTATTTGTATCCTAAAATAAATATTTTTAAAAGGCAAGACATATACTACATAAACAGCTAAGATTTCTGTCATGTTTTATAGAGTTTTAGTCTTGTATACTCTGTCTTTAAAAAAAGTGTGTTGTACAAATAGATTGTTTCCTACTAACATTTATAATAATTTAGCAAACTAAACTGGAAAATTTAATTTTATGTTATCAAGAACATAGTTTGAAAAATCACTAAAAATACATGAATCAAACCCTTTAAATTTGTAACTTTTGAAATATTGTTATTCTAGTTTAAAGCAAATTACAACATCCTGCTAGGATGCAGCCTAACTGACTGACGTTGCAATCCTTAGAATATGCTACTGAGTTGTACTATTACTGTATAAGTAACTTTACATCCAAGATTTATAGTTTAAAATACTGATGCAAAATTCAATTAATTAGAAAGGAAAAAAATTAAGACCTTAGTATTATATAGATGGAAAAGTTATATTATAGTATGTTTGGGAAATGAAAGTTTTGGTTTCAGGAATTCTGAAAGAGAGGTTGCTCCTTTTAGGGGAACTAAAAACAGGATGTACTGGCAAGCAGACCAGATGTGATTTTCACAATGTAAAAATTGTTACTGGAAATTTATTTTGAATAAATTCAAAATATAAGAACAGGATAAATGAACATTCCTCTACCATTAATATCCCTGATAGTGTTATCAGGGATATAGGAACAATCTGATGCGAAAATGACAGAATTGATTTTTATATCTTAGCACAATAAAGAGATGCTACATTTGATTTTTATTGTATTGACAAGAAATATATTACTATAGATAAATCTTATGCCAATATTTATAAAAATCAGCAGAGCATTATCATCTACAAATTTTTCAAGTTATTCATATAAACAAACATTTCCAAAAGTGTAAATGTTCTTAATATACAACACTAAGTAAAAACTATAGCTATACCATTACATTACGATTTGTCAGTCTATTCCAAATCATCATGCAATATTTTATTTCTGATGATTTCCTACTCAAAGTTCTCATCTAGCAGTTCCTCTGACTGTTGATCTTGATGCAAAGTTTTTTTTTTCAACGGCCTAATTAATTTTCACTTTTCTGACAGCGGTTAGAGCCCTTGCTATCCTCTCAAACCTGTTTCCTCTCTACGAGTTACAACTTAAAACATTCATGTGACCTTTTGCCACTGATGGAAAGGGGGGGGGATCAGATGAAAAAGCAGCTGACTTTAAATATTCTACAGAAACAGTCAAATTATGCCCATGGTTATGTATCAGTTTTATGAAGTGTGTGAACAGCATTATTGTGTCTAAAAATACATTTACAAATCTTTCTTACTGGACATTGGTAGAAGATTTCATACTTATTGCGACCCTCCACGCTTTCCAGAGCCATATATTGACTCAATCCAGTGTGAATGCAAAAGGTTAAGGGAAGGCATTGCTTCAGTCCTAGTCGCTGCTGAAAACCCCCAGCTGCTGTGTCAATGTCCAATAAATCTTCAGAGCGATAGTGATTGGAGAGTGCCATGCTTCCCATCAACCTTTGTATAAAAAAAAATTAAAATATGCTTAAGAACATTAACATAATTTTTGAATTCTTGTGCGTAAAATTAATTCCAAAGAGCAATTACAATGAATTTTAATCTCTCACCCTGGGACAACCAGCTTCTGTCCATTATGGATTCGAAATGAACATCGATAATCATAAGGTAATTTGCAACCAATCTGTGCCTCCACTGCATCCAGATCATCTTCCTGAACACTGTCTGTTATATTAAGAAGTTACAAGTTTTCACACACGATTTCACAAAATATAAACAAGCAACAATCCAAGACCCAATGTTAAACTGTTCAGCAAGTCCCACGGAAGTCAGCAACTCTGATAATTGTGTTAGGTTAATCTTCAGAATATAAATGGGGCACTTTGTAACCTGTGGAACACAAAAAGAGCATCTCTATTGAAAATTTTAAATTAGATGCTTCTTGAGTAAGGCACACATGGAAATTTCTAAGTCTATCTCTGTGTTCATGTGCGTGCACTGCAACTTCCCTTCATATTGAAAGACTTGCATTAATGATTTGAAGAGAAGTGGTTCATTTGTGCTCCTGAACTCTGCAGAGCTTCTCTTTCGAATGCTTTGCACATTCCTATAAACCAGAAGTAAATAAAAAATTTACTTCCAAAAAACTCCAGGTAGTTCTTGGGTTATGATGGCAATTGAGACTGGGATTTTTGTCACTATGTGATGTAATAAAATATAATGTCACATGACCACATAGCTTAACAGCAGCAATCTTGGCATTCCTGGCTCATATTGCAATTTATGTAATTATGACATGCGCTAATAATTGTTATTGAGTTTCTTATATATAAAATGGCAAAGTTAATTTCAAAATTTGGAAAGAAAAATCAAGGTACAAAGCTTTTCAAAATGTCAAGTATATATTAACAATACCTTTCAAAGAACTAATCATCCGAGGACAGTGCTGCAACAAATATTTTTCCAAATCATCCCAGGCTTTTTTAAGTGTAGCATAATACTGAATATATGTTCCCAAATCAGCATACATATCTATGAAAATTGCTTTCCAGCTCTTAGTTCTTCGAGACTTTTCAGCTCTAAAAAAATCATATATACACATACATTTTAAAAGCAGCAAATGGTAATATAAATGCCACATTTATACATTATGTACATTGACACTGTAGATAAGATTAGAAAAGCTGTTTCAAAATTGAAATTTCTTTTAATCTGAGCCTGAAATAGTTATTGCTTGCTAAATGTGTTGAACTCAAAACTTTCTATACTCCATTAATTAAAGCAAGGTGGTAGTGAGATCAGCCCCAATCTATTGAACACCGAATCACCTGGTCTGATGATCTACTCTAACAAATTTAAACTATTCTAGTATACCTGCAGGAGAACCAATTAATGTTTTAGAAGCTATTCCTGAAGAATACATTTGATCATGTCAAATTGATATTTAGAAACATTTCCAGTTAACTGAAAATGAACAAAACCTCAACTCTTAATTCAATATTTTAAAATATCACACTCTCTCCATATACATATTTATCTTCTTACAACTCATACTGAGCTTAAGGAATTACTGTATTAATTAATATATCAAATACAGCAAAAACTCCATGCAATCTACAAATGGCTATTTAGTATGTAAGAATAGATATAAATGTATACAGATATTTATAAATAATTACTCATATTTGAAATAAAAATAGCAAATAACTCAGATGGTTACACCTAGAGGCAATTTCAAAGCCTTGTTTTTCCAGTTTCCAATATTACAGTTATTAACTTGGATTGGATAAAAATTATAAAAGATTTTTATTTTATGAAAAATCAAATATCCACACTTACTCAGAAAGAAGCCAGTATTTCTTACAATGCCTCTTCCATAATGGATCATGGACTGAAAGTTGATTTAATCTACGACTTACAAAACAGCAACTGCAACAAAGAGGTATCAGATTAAATGTGATGTAATGCTAATGCTAAGATAATTTTTATTACACAGAAGAGAATGAAGCTGAAAACCTCCCAAGTTTGAAATTAAAATTAACATGTTTTATGCATACCTTTAATACTCAATTTTTAAATGATCACATTAAATTATTTAGAAGCAGAAGTTCTAGATATATATGTATTTGATCACTTAATTTCTTTTTCTGAAGCTTTCAGGATTCACTATTTAAAGAAATTGCCAGCATTGATCTGGAAAGATGGAATTAATGACAAGGAAATATGGAAATCAATAAAAAAGAAAGAAAATGCTCCCACTAGTAGAAATTTATTATTTCCTTAGTTTTCAATAAATAATGCAAACATATTACTCTTAATTTCCATTTATAATTTTGAATGTCAAACTCAACATTTTATATAAAATTCTGCCAGCACATCGAAAGTTGTATGCTCAAGGAACAATCTGTTTAGTGGTGCCATTAATAGTTGGAAATAATGGACTACCATTGCAGTTTGTACCAGGCAGTAATTCTGCTGGCTTTTTTGGAAAACCATTAAGAGCTAACTATTTTCTGGCATAGGGGGTTGGGAGGGTAGGAGAATCTATGGTGTTCATATTGACTGGTTTCCTCAGTTGCCACTTTTATGTTCTTTTATTTTGTTGTTATTTGATCTTGTTATGGTTTTGTATTTTTAACATTTGATGGCCAGAGTCATATTTTATAGTTATTCCATTCACAAGTGTTTCAAAACATGTTACTTTCTCTTACAGTTTTAGAATGAGATTATCTATTATAGCTAAGTGAGGACACAGGACTACAATGTATAGTTAAATTATGACAGGTATTGCCAGCAGATTAGCTCACAGCAACTAATCATACGTTTTAAAGAGACTGACAAAACAGAATCTGATGAAATGTTTTCAGCTCTGAAAAAGCTTCTTGGGTAAGAAGCGAAATGTCTTCAAAGAAAAACCAGAAAGTCCAGTTGCCTCTTGAAAAAGCACCTTTGAGACTAGACACTAACTGAAAGATAACTCACTTTTATTTTCACTTTTTTCTCCTTTTTCACTAGAAGTTCTTTCCCTGTTGTTATGGAGGAGGGGAGCAATCTCACAGAAGAAGAAAAATATTTGAAAGGTTAAGTAGCTCCTTCTTTCTCCAATCTACTGTAGGAGCTGATATATTTTCCATTGCAAAAGGTGGTTCATTTAAAATCAGCAGAAATTACATCAGGACACTGGCACTAAACCCGTTCTGAGTCAATTCAACTAACGTCCTCCAGTGGGAACGATCAGCCCCCACACGAATAATTCTACTAATTGTGTTTCTCCTTCTCAGCAAAGCCTTAAATACCGTATTCACAAGGGCAAGGGCCGTTTTAACGCAGTGAATAATGCAAGCACCTGTTGATACATGCACGCCTGGTGAAAGAAACCTGTCCATCAGCAAAGGGAGGTGCTTGGAAGGTTCTTCGATGCCCTGGCAAGGAAAAGCCTTCAGCTCTGCAGCCAGCAACATCGGAAAGAAATGCTTTCCCCACACATCGAAGCCTCTGCCCAGATTCCTGCCCCACGGAAAACCCATTTGCCCCGGTTTTCGCTCGACCTCAAGGAAACCTCACCCTTCTTTCGTCACCAATCCCCATTTCCAGCCTGCTCAGAGACCCTCGAGACACCCCTCCCTCCTTCCCCCCCCTAAACCAAGCCTTCCAATCCCCATCCATGGGGGGGGGGGGCACGTAGCCACCGAACTGG
>JANHZT010002945.1:104818-125133 GCA_032468215.1 Stegonotus admiraltiensis
AATGGTGTGGGAGTAGGAATGGATTTCCAGAGAAAAAATTGCAGACTACAGGAACCAGGAGCACTACTCAGGTCACCTTGAGGACACAGATAAACCTCCAAGTGCTTCAACAACTCTCTAAAACAGGGGTCTCATACTCAAGGCCCGGGTCCCAGATCCGGGTGCTTAGATCTGGCCCACAGTGCTACCCTGGAAACACCAGATGCGACGGCCTCCTGCACGCTGCCTTTCTGAGCTCCATTTTCACTGGCAGGAGGCTGTCGCAGCCAAAAACAGAGCTTGGGACTGTACCAGGCTGGGTGCTAGCCCTTTGCTGCCTAGGGTTCTGGACAGCTTGCACTGCCATCCGGGGTCCTCTGCGTGGCCTGAGAGGGACAGGGGGGCTCCTCTGGAAGAAAAGGGTTTGGTGCTCTCCCTAGTCTTGCCTTCCCCCACTGGAGACAGAGGATTCCCCCAGCCTCACCCAGACCAACACAGGCACCCACAACATGTGTGATGGTGAGCTGGCCACTCCCCCTAGCCAAAGGATCCAAATGACCAGCTATCTGCAAGGAATATAAATCCTTCCATTCCCCACTATCCTGTCAAAGATGAAGAAGCTTTTTGGGTGAGAAGCAAAACATCTTCAAAGAAGAAAAAAGAAGAAAGTCCAGTTGCCTCCTGAAAAAGCATCTTTGGGACACTATGTCCTGGATAACAGAATTTCTACAGACTAGTAGGGCTCAGTGGTCAGAATCACATGTTGAAGTGAAGCATATGAGCTCGATCCTGTAATCGGTTTTCAGCTGGGCACATTTGAGAGGCAGCTTTTGATATCTTAACCACTTGCCCCAATTCCTATCTTTTAATACAAATTCAAGTATTTTAGCAAGGACTGTGTGATGTGACAAGGACACCCATTTCATTTACTGCATAGGCCTGAACTTGGGTAACATAAAATACAAAACTGAAACTGGACTTAAAGTGAACTGAACTATAAAGATTTAGTTTTGATACAGGTAGTCCTTGACTTACAACCACTCATTTAGTGATTGAAATTACAACAGCCCTGAAAAAGGTGATTTATGACTGTTTTTCATATTTATGCTTGTTGCAGCATCCCCATGGTCACACGATCGAAATTCAGATGCTTGGTAAATGGTTCATATTTATAACAATTGCAGTGTCTCCGGGTCATGTGATTACCTTTTGTGACCTGACAAGCAAAGTCAATGGGGAAGCTAGAGTCACTTAACAACCATATTCCTAATTTAACAACTGCAGTGATTCACTTAACAACATAAATTTTGGGTTCAATTGTGGTTGTAAGTTGAGGGCTATCTGTACGTATTTTATTTGAGAGACTGATAAAATAATAAAGAATGTACCTTTGATATATAGTGTACACATTCTCATTAATGATATTTCAATTATTCTATTTTTTAAAAAGTCCTTATTCAAGATCGTCTTGAGAGTGAGATTTCAATATTACAAAGTTTAAGAGCTTTTGTAATATTAGTCACTATGTAAGTTTAAAAATACACATCCTTTCCTAATTGCTTGCTTGATTCCAAACTATTGTTTATCCAAATTCAATTCTTATAGTATCTTCTTTTTCATGGTAAGATTCCTCAATTGCTCAGAGTAAGAATTAGCAATGAATTATTTTTTTTAATAATATTCTTTTAAACTACCTCTTGCATTATTGTATTTAACTAGTCCAGATTCTTCTACTTCTCCAACAATTGGATACAAAGCATTCTTTTGATGTTGCATATAACATCTCTTGCATTTTACCAGAGAATATCTTAATGCCTTATTCTATTAAATCTATTGTGGGACATACATTTATACAGGTAGATCTTGATTAGTGTGATTAATGAATCCCATGAAAAGGTCTCATTGTTCAAATGCACTATTGAAAATGATTGCTATGAAAATAGGGTAATTGACTTCAATTCGACGGAAATAGGCAATTAAAAATTTAAATATAAAGTTTTATAGAGTTATTAATGAAATATTATATAACAGCAAAAGAAGGAAAACCCTCCTGGGTTTTTTTCTTGTCTTTTGGTCTACTTAAGATATTCCAGAAGACTAGTTGGTTTACATGATTATAATAGTCTGTTTAGTTGTTTCTGAAATATTTTGATTTATTGTAATCTTATTATTTTCATAACTTTTGTTGATTGTGGTATTGCGGTTTGAATGGTCAGGCACTTTTTGATAAAGTTGCGTAAGAATCCATTTTGTTGGAGGTTGTGGTAGAGGCAGCATGTTTCCTTTTTCTGGTATTCTGGGTTGTTGCAATGCAGTTGTACTTATCTGAATAATGTTCTCACTCAGTTCCTCTTCTAGGAGGCTGGGTTGTTACTTTGGTAATGGAACACTTGGTTAGTCTATTGGGCTGTTTTCTAACAGGCTTGCATTTTTATTTGCCATCATTTTCCCTGATGATGCTGATATCCATGTGTCTTCTCTAGTTCCTTTTTTATTATTATTATGGTGTCATGTACATACCAGATAGGTACTTTTTGTTGTATGTGTGGGAGGGCTTTATGTTAGATGTTTGTGAAAACAGGAAGTCTTCTCTTCATATAGGCACCATCAGTGACCTCTTTGTGCCTTGGTCTGATCATACAATCAACTGCAAATTTATTCATGGAAATTCTACACTTCTCCTTGACACATAACAAATGGAAATGTCCTCCACCCTCAGATCATATTTTAGTTACATAAAAAACAGGTCTAACATTTGGTTATCTATATGAGTCAGACCACAATCACCTGAAACAAGTGTTTGGTTGTCATGGGGCCCATAAATTCATGAGAAATTCTGTGTTTTCCAGAAAGACAAAGTTGAAATCCCTCAGAACTAAAATCTGTCCAATACCAACCCTCTGACAAAATCAAACAACTCAGGAAGAAATGATGCTGTGCAAATCTTTAAAAATCTTATATCATTTTATTTGATATAAAATGAAGTTATTTGTTAGCAATGTGCACTCAGTTCTGGGAAAAGGCACTACTACTTTTAATGCAAAATTCAATGGCTAGGATTTTAGTTAATATAAGGTACAGGTATTAGATGAAGCTTATTCCTGGTTGCCAATTGTATAGGAGATAATTTAAGATCTTGGTGTTTATTTCTTCATATATGAAGAAGCATCTGGAGAGACTCTTGATGATCCCTCCTTTAACAGAACCTCATGTATTTCTTATAAAGTCTCAGATTATTTTTTTAGCATCAATAGGCAGTAACATTCAGCAAGAATTTATAGTAACTTTATCTATTTAAAATCAAATCAGTTTTATCTAATTAAAATCAAATGGAATTTTAATCTGAAATTATAAAGTACTGAGCCTTAAGGGTCCTTTCAAAATGACAGAAGAACAGCATTAAGAAATAAAATTTATTTATAGGTTTTTAAATATAGAAAATAATGGTTTATAGGACAAAAACTGGCTTATCACAACATGCTAGTCTAATTTATATAAACCTATCCTTAATTTTAATTATTCCATTATAAAAATACATAGTATAATAAAACTCTACCTAAAATATTTTCACTAATTATTGTATAAATTATTTTTTTCACAAAGCAGGTATGAAGTATTTCATTTTCTTACAGAGTGAACAAAAAAATGAATTGTCTATTTGATTTTATTTGTCTGCACTGCAGCCAGCATTCACTAAAAAGGTTAAATACTAAACTAACATACTATATATGGAGATGCCAACTATACACTGTTATACCGTACCATGATAGCACTTTTGTAGATTACTATTTAAATGCATATGTTTTGAAGTGACTAATTATTGCGGATTATAATTCAGTGTAACCAATTAACAGGCGTAATGAACTGGTTTTTTTAAGACTTCAATCTTAGGGCAATCTATATTCTAGCATATATATGTAAGCCTAAAATTTAGGATGAAAACTTAACTAGTATATTAATGAAAAGTTATTCAGGAACAGGAAGATAACATACATAATATCCAAAGTGTTTTTAATTTGTGATCTATATTACTAGAATGCAGTTATATAGATTAATGTTTACAATATTCTTTTCTAACCACTGTATGCTATGAATTTGGCAGATGGTATTTTGTGCTGCTATATGCAGAGTTCAAATTATGTGATCTTAGGCTACAATAATTTTGAAAACTCAATGTTACCTTGAGAAAAGGAACAGAGACACAAAGGCAGCTATTTTAGCCAGCCTTAAGTTAATAACTGCTTTACATTCATGCTGTCTATTTAAAAGTTTCATTATGTTTCGTTATGGTACATTTTCTCCAACCAAGGAGACAGAGGAAAAAGTAATACTGCAGGTAATGCTCTCATCTTCAAAGCATGACATTGAATAATGGGGACAATAAAAAAAATGGATAGGCTTTTAAAACTTGTATTGAATTCAGACAAAATATAATGTAATCCAGTATCCATGTCCGTTTCACTGTTAACTGACTTCATTTAGTATGGTTTAATTAGCTGTTTAATGAAACTTAAAAAAAATGAATTTCTCCAAAATACCTTTGTTGTGATAATGCTTCTTTTATAAATATTTTCATACAGATCAATGGAAATAATGATTCACCATGACTTTGCCATAACAAGAATATAGAGGAGTGCAATTCATGTTAATTTTAATAAGTTCACTAATTTCTCAGAGACATGTGAGGATAACTAAATCTGTGATAAAATCTTATTTTTTCCTAGAAAATTTATTTAATATATTCACACAGATGGGGGTGGGGGGGTGGGGTTAGAGACAGACAGACAAAAAAGCCTGCAATGTGCCAGCTTCCCTTTCTTGCCAACCTAAGCATACTAACTCTGACTGAAACCAATCCTTGCTCACCATAATTCATAAACTGTGCAGGTGACATCCTCATCTATTTATCAATCCACAATTAAAAATGGTTAGGCCAAGGACAAAAAAGAAATACAACAACAGAATTAAAATTAGTTGAAATTCTCATCAGTATATCACAAATATTTTTCCTTTTGATGTACAAACCTTTCTTTTGGTCTCTGTTGCACTGACACTCACACACACAAATATACTTTGTATAATTAAACCACTAACAACAACAAAAAGAATAGTTAATGAAGACATACCTAGAAGGGACAGAAAGTGAAATGGAATGGACTGGATAAAGATAAAGAGTAGGTATGTAGTAACTGAACAAGAAAAGAGAAAAGAGAGAGAAGCCCTATTATGGAACCACAGAAGGATTAAAATTCACAAGGGAAGCATCTTCTCTGAACCAATGTATAATTTTAAGGAGTCACTTTTTCAGCAGCCACTTTTGCAACCATTTCTGCATTCTAACTATTCTTTTTTCAATAATTTAAATTCTTTACAACTGATGGAAAATTCCAACTTGAAGGTAATTTTTGGACGGTGGAGGGAAAAATTATCTTATTTGGTAAATAAGATATTTCTGCAGAATGGGTGACTTTCTCTTGTCAGTTTTCTTTCCTCCAAGAATGTATGGGATATCAGGGCTTTATATCTGTAGGCAAAATTATTTGGCTGTTTTTTTAGTACAGACGTAAACAGTGACAGATTGGTAAGTAACTACTAGACCAAATAAAGTATTAGTGGTCTAGCAGATTTTACAAATTTAAGTACAATTGCCCAAGACATTTTAGATTGATATCTGAATCTGTTCAATTTCAATTCCACTTTCCTGTTCAATTTTGTTTCATTGTTTCACTAAAAGCCATCTCCTAATATCCCATCAAGACATTGTTTCTCTAAACGATGGGTAGAGCTTCCACTCCACAGTAAATATATCAGATTTGTTGGAAATTCATGTTTTTAGCAGACTTATTAATCACCATGAATTCTGCTATAACTGAACCTTTCTGTTTATATAAAATTAATGGCAAGATTACACCAGAATTTCTTTAATGCTTATTCCGAGGGTTGTACTAAATGACTGAACTGCACGCAGCCTTTGTGCAAAAATCACTTGCGTTTCAGTTTCAAGAAAAACAGCAGGTTATCTACTCTTCATGGATGAATTAAGGGGTGGTTATTAAAGCTGCATTAGCTCTTCATAATTTTGAAAGTAACTCTTAAAGAATGAATAAAGAAAAAATAATTACAATCCAAAGTATACTTTGTAGAAAATATAGTCTCACTGAATACTGAAAAACTTAATTCCGTATCATCATGCATAATAAGGCTGCTCTGAAAGATGTGAAAGCTGATGCGGGTTGCTACATGTCAGGGATCACTTTGCAAATGTTTCTGTTCTCAAAATGCAAGAATAATATCGGAATCACAGCTAAAGCATCATCTCATTTTAATAATCTAAACAATTTTAGGTGGCGTGTGTAGGGAGCATAGAGGAGTCAAATAATTCATGACATTAGTCATGACTAGTCACATCACAAATTAATGTGAGAGGCACCTACAATATTTATTGCAATGCATATAGCAATCAAAGGAATGGTTGCATCCCCAAAAGATTGGGGAAATCAACCTCTTCTATTATTAGGAAGATTTAAATTTTCTCCTTTGAATCTATTTAATACAGTGAGATTAACAGTGTTGTTAAATTGTCAAACAAAATCTGAGCTCAAAAGAAGATACTCTGTGTACAAAAAAATGAGCCATACAAGAACTATATATTTATTGCACTAAAATAATAAAAAGCTGCCAGTATATTGAATGAAAAATGTGACAACTCTTAGATCAAGTCTATTTAATTAAGTCTGCAGTATCTTACTACATACAACAATGTATTTACATTTTCTAATAAAATAGTTGAAGAACTTAAAAAAATTATTGTATAGAAAGGAGTAATGGAATTCCTCACCTCCCAACAATATTAACAGAAGGTAGCTATCCATCTTCATTATTTGAAATAATTACCATTTAAGGCTGCAGTCTTTCCTCCCTCCCCAGTTACATGCCATTAACTCTCCTGGATTTAATTATATCTGATGAGGTATCTTCTTTTGCACTGGAACAAAAATTGTATTTTCATTTTCAAAGAGAGTATCATTAAAGGGGGGGGGGGGCTACACTTATTTGGAGGCCCCTTCCTCTTCAGACATACAATTCTCCTGATGCTCTTACATTTAATATTAGTGCTGGGATTATACTCCAGATAGATATGAAATAAGCAAAATTTAATTGAACAATTTTGTCTGTGAATGTTAAGGCCACCCTTGAAGCCAGCATGTGCCAGACATCTTAGGACAACAATTGCTAGATTTCTAGGGATGTGTAAACTCAATTCATCTGAAAAGTACCAGGTTAGAGAAGATAAATCCACAAAGTTACCTATCACACTTAATTTTAAAAGTATCCATTGTTGCTTTGTATTGGTTCTCTAGTTTAGATCAATACCTCTAATAATGTCAGTTTATTATCACAATATATTTGCTAAAAGAAATAATGTTACCTTTTATTCAATCACTTATTTTATTAGATGCTATGTATTCTGTTCCATTTCCCCCTTTCTTAAAGAAAGCATATAGATGTGAGCAATAACCTCACCATAGCCAAAAATATATGTCACTCATGAAATGTATTTGAGACTATGAGGCACAAGTGAGTTATATCATCCCATTGATCTTAGTCCACTCGTAGATGTCTTGCTCACATACTATATCTGAGTTTATGAGAAGGTATCTGTCACCAACGCAAAAATGTTTCTGGCAAGCAGCACACTTGAAGCATTCCAGATGGTACACTTTGTCCTTTACTCTCATGGTCATCTCATAGGCTCGGATTCTCTTCTCACAGGAGGCACAGAGACCATCTTGACCAAAAAGCCTTTTTGGGGGAAAAAAAGGTCCAAGGTTAATGTTCCATAATCCATTTTAACAAAGTGGATTTAACACAAAGCTAAGTGTATTTATTTAACCTTATTTTATTAGAGCTTTAAGCAAACATGGATAGTCTGAAGTTCTGGGAGGAGGGAAAAGAAAGCACAAAGAGGGAACAAATTATACAGGTAGTCCCAATTTATTGACTGTCCTGTTTAATTCGATTTTTGTTCAAGTCCTGCTTTAGTCATGAAAGGCAGCTGGGTGACTTTGGGCCTGTCCCTCTCTCAGCCCAATTCACTTTACACGGTTGTTGTGGCACAAATAGGAAAAGAAAGGAGAATTAAGTATGTTCACCTTGAATTATTTGTAAAAATAATAAAGGTGGAATGCAAATAAATAGATAATGACTATTTGCAATTATGACACTGATAAAAAAACTTTTTGACTAATCCATGTAATTATGCTCTCTCCAGATCTGTAAAGGACTCCTCAAGTAATATTGTAAGCACATTAGTGATTTCGTTTAACCAATGCTTTGCTTAACTGAGTTGCTGTTCCCTTGTGATCACCTAATAAGGATTACCTATAGTACCATGATAACTAAGGACATGTCATAGTCCACAAGAGTTTAGCATCCTTGGAGAAATTTAGCTATAACATCTTGACAAAGCAAGTAAGCAAGCAAACAAAAAGTGTTACAATATTTTCAACTGCACCACAGCTGACTAGGTCAGCTCAGCTTTCCAATATTAAAGTAGGATCTCAAATGAGTTTGGAAATTGTTTCTATTCTTAATTTGCCTTCTTTCTTCTTATTGACCCTTAAAAATCCTCTGCAAGTTGATTGATCATTGAGTAATCAAAATTAAAATAGTTGAATTGTTAAAGGGGTGCAAATTTGAATTTGACTTTAAATCAAACATTTATGGAAACATTAAGTAGAATGATAATGAGTTTGGTGTACAGATTGGTTAGGATTGATCTTCACATCAGTACCACATGAATTGTGGTCATTATGATGGGTCTTAAAAGTATTTTTACAAATAATGCTTAGCATAATGTCCATGTTCTTACGTACATTACAGAATAGAGAAAGAGGAATTGTTAAATCCGTCATGCTTTGTGTAATTCCTGGTTATATGTTAAGACAAGCAGATACAAGTAGTCCTTTACTTACGACCATCATTTAGTCTGGAATTTTGGTTGTACATCATTGCAGTCATAAGACAAGTCACCATGTCAATGTACTTGACTTTACAACCATTTTTAAGTGGGTCATTATGATTGTTAAGCAAATTGTAGTTGTAAGTCCTAATTCATTTTATGGATGTTTTTTTTGCTGGAATGCAGTCACATGACTCTGGAATGCTGCAACTGGATGTAAATGCAAGCCAGTTGCCAAGCATCTGAATGCATCTACATCACTGTGAGGTTGATGTGGCAGTCATAACTTTGAGGACAGGACTTAACTTTTTTTCAAGTCCATTGTAACTTTGGCCGGTCATTAAGTAATCAGTCAAAGTTACAACACACTTCCCCAGGACTTAGATTTGAAGATACCTCCACCCCCACCCCCCTCATGTTCATGTGATATTTTTGGTGCTTGGCAACTGGTCCATTTTTACCACTGTTTGCAGAGTCTTGCAGCTTTGTGACCACAATTTGTTTTGCCAGAAATTGGCATTTGCTTCTGGTTTCCAGCAAAAAGCACCCATTGTAGACAATGGATTCACTTAAAGACCATGGCATTCATTTTACAACCACAGCATTCACATTACAGTTGAGTCATGGTGCTGTAATGAATGCATATTGCAGGCTGTCTCTGCCGCCTGCCAGGAGTTTGATCTTGACTGGCTCAAGATTGATTCAGCCTTCCATCTTTCCAAGGTTCATAAAATAAGGACCCAAATTGTTGCGGGCAATATGCTGACATTGTAAACCACTCAGAGAGGGCTGTAAAGCATTGTGAAGCAGTATATAAGTCTAAGTGCTATTGATAGTGCTATCACAACTGCCCTATCCATTTAATGACTGCAGCAAAAAAAATATCAGTTGTAATATCAGTCATGGTCATGCGCTGATCTGCCTAATTAACCAGCACAATTTATGACCATAGTTCCTGGCTCAATTATGGTTGCAAGTCAATGACAACTTGTATATTTTTGTATTATATTCCATTAGGGATATTTTATTATATCAGTAAAATATGCCATGTGTTAGTATGATTAATTTTAATCATATTAAATATTAATTTCAAATATTGTTGTAAACTAAATAGGGCCAGGGACAATAATTCTCAGCATGAAATTGATACATGTTTCTCCCTTGCCTTCCAAGAGATGTCACTGTTTACTTGTCCAAAGCAATAGTACAATGCCTGTTAAGATATGAGTGTTTTTCTAAATGTCACCTTTTAGTTTGTAATATAATAAAGAAATTGCTAATATTGTCTTAAAAAGTGGCAGACCTCTACTCTACTCTACTCTACTCTACTCTACTCTACTCTACTCTACTCTACTCTACTCTACTCTACTCTACTCTACTCTACACTACACTACACTACACTACACTACACTACACTACACTACTATATTTACTGTACTATATTTGAATTACAAATTAAAAAAACATGATTGTGTGAAAAGTCTGGACATACCCAATTACAAGTTATGGAAATGCATTAACTTAACAGTCCAGATTTTCTACCATCTCAGAAAATATTCAGCCATAGAAATAAGATAAAATCCTCTGAGGAATTATTCTGGAAGTTTGCTGCAAATTATGTAAAGCTAGTCCTTTATTCAAACAAGACGGTTTCTAGAAAAAAAGTTTAAAATGGAGCAATTTGTATACTGCTTTGATAGTGCTATTCTCACTATTTCTAAATAGTGAGAAGTGGTACACAAATATAAAAATAAGTAAGTTAGCACTTTTATTCCCATCCCTCCACTCTGAATTAGTTATTAAGAGAGAATAAAATTTCTTGATGCAGTAATGCAATTTTAACATTATAATTAAATATTGGTTAATTTTTTGAAATGTGTTAATGCTATATTGTTTGTTCATTTAGGCTTGGTTTTCAACTATTTAGTTCAGAAAAAAAACATAGGGCATGTTCATTGGAAGCTCAACACACATACAGGTAGTCCTTGACTTATGTCCACAATTGAGCCCAAAATTTCCATTGCTAAGCAAGATAGTTGTTAAGTGAATTTTGCCCCATTTTATGACTTTTCTGGCCACAGTTGTTAAGTGAATCACTGCAGTTGTTAAGTTAGTAACACAGTTGTTAAGTGAATCTGGCTTCCCCCCATTGACTTTGCTTGTCAGAAGGTGGCAAAAGGTAATCATATGACCCTGGGACACTACAGCTGTGATAAATACACACCAGTTGTCAAGCATACAAGTTTTAATCATGTGACCCGAGGGATGCTGCAATAGTTGTAAGTGTGAAAAACAATTGTCACTTTTTTCAGTGCCGTTGTAATTTTGAATGGTTATTACATGAATGGTTGTAAGTCGAAGATTACTTGTACTTAGAATTTATTCACACTATATTCTTGTTCCAGGGTATATTTTTCCTACTGAAATCAGTGGCCCACTAAATAAGACTGCGTAGGGAGTACTACATTAATGGAAATAATTGAGACTGTATAAAGGCAACTGATTAGTTGTTCTGCCTTGAATTAATATTGAGCCATTTTATCAATTTGAAATCCTGAACCATACATAAACCATAAAGCCCAAAGCAATTGGCAATACTATTATCCCTCTACCTTCATGTCTTGAACATTCATTTGCTATTCAGTCTTAGACTTAGCCCTCTGTCATGATTCTGCCTCTTTTCCTCTTTGTGTCTGTAACACTGTCATTCTAGCATTACTTTCAAGGATTGGATCTTTTTTCAGCCTCCCTCTCGAGCAAATCAGACTTTGCCGAAAGAGTCCCTCTTCTCAGGCTAATCTGGCAAAAGGCTTACCCAAGTTGGGTTTTGAGACTAGTTCCTTTCAAACAACCATATATGTTCTTTCAGCCCAAGCTGAACCCAATGTACTCAAATTTTGTAGGTGATCCTTGCTTTGTTCTACAGCAATGTTTCTCAACCTCAGTAACTTTAAGATGCATGAACTTTAACTCTGGCTGGGAATTCTGGGAGTTGAAGTCTATGCATCTTAAAATTGCTGCGGTTGAGACGCATTGTTCTGAAGAATTGTGAGAAAACTATCAGCAGGGCAAAGGGATGAGGAGTGAGTAGCTTACCTGAGATAGTCTCTTCGACAGAGCTTTCTGCCCAGTTTATAATATAGTCTCCTTCCAACTTCTCCAAGTCGGCATCCACATAAGTCACAGCTCAGACAATCTTCATGCCAGTACTGGTCAATGGCTTTAAGGAAGTATCGATCCCCAATGTTTTGCTGACAACCTCCACATGTTAACAAGGAAGGGGGGATTTGGAGCACCTCATCCACTGGCTCCCTGGTTGAAACAAATCAAAGCAATCATTCCAACCTACAGAGAGTCTAATTAGGACCAAAATTCTATCCTGCTCAAGAGAGAACTGGGTATAGAAGACTCAGACATTTTCTACAATAGCAGATGAGGATATAGCTTGGGGTATAGAATTTGAAATTGTGACCATCTCAGCTTGTCTTTTTGTTAAAATGGGATTGTATTCCTCCAGGCTGACACATTCAGAAATGAGGAGTAGTGGTGGTGATGGTGGGGATACTTGGAAAAGAACTGAGAGAAAAAGACTAAGAAAACTCTTCCATTATGGTGGGACTAAAATGGCTTGCATGATCTTTAGTCATTCCTCATTACTGCAGAAGCAGTATAAATTAAACATTTTTTTAAAAAATACTAAACTTACTGTATATTGTTCTGTACAACTAGTAAAACCCAATTTCATAACTACAAATATAGTATTTCCATGCAGGATATATATTGACTGTAATATACTTCATAATAAAAAGATAAACAAGAATGGAAAAAGCATTTGTTGATAAACATATTTTTGTTGTATTACTTTAATATCAGGAACACATTGTTAATTTTTTGTAATTAATAAACAAATTCAGGTATTTTAAGTCAACTACTTATAAAAAACCTCAACATCTTATGAATAGAAACTGTGTCATAGTTCTGAGCTGAGTGAAAATGGGTGTCTTTAATGGTTTCCCTATGTGGTCTTGTTCTGTAATAATTAAATGTACATTGTATAAAAATCTTAGAACTAAGGGCAATCCTATTTCTAAAATCTTTTTTTTTATCTGCTTTCCTTTCCTACTTTGCCAACCACAGCACTGAATATTGTAATGAATTATTTAATAAGAAATGGAGGTAAGCAATGGCATTTTAGTCACTGCTTTATTAGTGTATTTTAATGTGGAAAATTATTACACTCTCATTATTACACTCTCAAGTTATTTGTCCTTAAAATAATCATGTAAATTGTTAAATTTTACATTTATTTTACTGACTAGTAAGTATAACAGAAAGATTTTATAAAGTATAACATTGCATTTAGGATGAATTTTATTTAGTAAGATTACAGATTTATTGTAAAAAGCCTTTAAACATATTAATAAACACATAAAAGAAAGAAAATGTGAATGGGCTTGCATTTTATCATTTGTAGATGGCCCATTCTGTAAGACCAGAATCTGCAATTCTTTTTTCTTTGGAACTTTAATTACAGACAATATTCTGCTTAAATGAAGCAAAAGAAATTAAAACAACTTCATAGCTCTTATTGATATTATGGAATTATATTAACCACTGCTCCTCATAGCAAATTCTGGAAATAAAAAACAACAGAACCCAGAGTTGGGCCACTAAGAAAGAAGGGGAAGAGTTTGTGTTTAATAAAGTTTTAAAACTTGAATCATTAAAATAATAGTTAAAGACAAATCTAAAGGGCTGTATCTCGCAAAAGTTCAGTGAAGCAGTTCTGGAATACTGAATGTTTGATAATGAAATATAGAAAAATTGTTTGTGAAAAAGGATGGGATCTTCCTCTTTGGTCTCATAAAAACTTACAGTATTCTGAGTAAAAATATAGCATACAGTATTCTGCATTGGCCAAAATGAAGGTTATCAACAATATGCTATTTATATAATTATTTAAATACTGTCCACTTCAACAAAAAAAAATCAATGTGGTTTAAAGTCAAATGAAATAATAAAAAAAAATTACATTTCACTAACAGTTCTTACTCTGTCAACACCCATGTGCTCTGTGAAATCATAAATTTTCTAAGCCTTTGTAAAGCTTGGGAGGTTTCTAATCTCACATACTTTCCCTCAGTGATAGTACAGGGCAGGGTAGGCTGAGTCTGGCTAAAGTACTGTAAATAGTGTGATTCTATATAATATTTATGGGATCAACTGAAATAGTTTCTCATGTATTAGTAACATACAGTATGCTCACTTTGAACCCTGTGTAGCATTTTCATCATATGAAAACCTTATAATGTGTAAAAATTCTTTTCCCAAAAACATCTTAGTTATCCCCTGAGACCTTTGAAATATTTCATTGAAGGTTGTTAATTTCATGGAAGGGTAATACTGAAGGGTACTATGGATATTCTTTCCTCTTTTTTTCTTTTTTGTGCCTTCAAATCAGCACAATTTTTGTAGACTCTCAGGTGATTGTCTGGACAAGTCACTGCAGTTTTCTTGGCAAGATTTTCAGAAGTGGTTTGACATTGCCTTTTTTCTAGGACTGAGGGTGAGCTTGGCCTAAGGTCACTCAACTAGCTGTGTGCCCAAAGTGGGACTAGAACTCACAGTCTCCCAATTTCTAGCATGGTGACTTAACTACTACACCACACTGGCTCTCGCTACTGGTACTACTACTGTTATTATTCTGCTGTTCTGCCCAAATGAGCAGAAAGCAGTGTACAAAGGAGCAATAGAATAATATTCAGTTAAAAACTATTTGGTAGAATGATTACAGGAGAAGCTTACTGTATTACTAAGCAGCAGTTCCTTTCTCAGTAAGCTGAAACAAAAGCTAAAGTCATGATTAAATAAATGAAAGTAGTAAGACATTTTTAATGTTACTCTATTATCTTCCTGTTACATGCTTTGCTCCCTTGATATTCTATTGTATAGCTGCTGTTGAGAATTAATTCCCAAGTGAAACACTGGCAGCCTGCAAAGTCAGCAGCTCAGAGTAAGGTATTTTAACACACACTTAGCCTTTAGCTCATAAACCTTGAAGAGAAAAACTCAGATTTTCAAAATTAATGACAATAATTTACATTCTAATCCAACTATTAATAACATTCTTCCTATGCTTTGGCTATATTGCTAAATACAGTTTTTATACTAAATATGCTCATTCTGACTCTTTTTCTCCTACATACCATTTTTATTGCATATAAATGATTAGGGAAATTAATTGGAAGGTGGTTTGCTGGATGCCTTGAACAGAGACTGGATAGATAATTGTCAGGATTGCTTTAATTTAAATCAAAATTAATTTTTGCAGTGACTAGGGAATTGATTTTAATGTACTGAATAGAAAAGTGGCCAAATAAGACCCTTTTAATTATAATCTTTTGGCTCTATGAAAAACAAATACACTTTTTCAAAACCTGTTAAAAAGAATTTCTAGTTTAATCAGGAAGTAAATGATTAAGTATTGACAGATGCTCAAGTTTTCAGATACTTCACATTAAAATATTAATTGGTATTATAAAAACAAATATCCTATTTTATTCCAAACCTCTAAACAAATGTTTCTATATTATGTGGTTTATTATTATAAATTATTATTATATTAAATCCTTTTAGCTCTTGCAGTGGAGACTGTCCATATATAGCTCAGTAGTATATGTTTCCGAAAGATTAAAACTAAAATTGTTAACATTGGTCATCTGCTTATCTAATACTCTACACATTTTTTTAAAAAAAATATCCCATTAGGATAGCATCCACAGACTTAAAAAATGGTAGTAAGCAAATCACTTATTCAGTTCAATGAAATCAAGTAGCAAAAGGTACCAGTATTTCTTGTAGGCCCATATAAATAGCAGAAAAACAAAGAAGTGAAGCACTTTTAACATTTTTAGTTTACTTCCACTATCTTAAGTTGATACCTTTTTGTTTGATAAGTGCTTTAAAAGCACTTTCATTCCATGATTTTGAATTCTGAATGAAATTCTCATATTTTTTAATGTTTTGGACTGTAGGTGCTATAGTAATAAGTTTCTTGTTTTAGTTATTTATAACATAAAATTAGCACTTCTCCTTAATAATAAAATCTCATTCAGTTTTGTGGGCTGAAGTCAGAGTATAGGATTGGAGCCTAAAGTATAACTCAGATCACTGAAGTACAGGGGAAGATAGGAAACAGGAATAATCAATCGTAAGAAATACAAAAAGGGTTTCTTAATTTTCTATAATGCATTTATTTATATAAATATTTTATCCAAATGAAGTAAACTATTGATCTAATCAGTGTGCTTTCACTGTTGAAAACAACATAACCTGTTTCTCCAAATGGGTGGTGGCTAGAAATTGGTTTCTAAAGTTTCCCTACCTCCTCCATCCAATGTTCTCTCCCTCCCCCATCGTATTACTTTAATAACCAAATACATTATTTCTCCATCTCCAAGAAACAGTTGATCATGTCTTTAAAACATATATTCCACTAAAGCAGGATGTTGGATAACAACTTTTCCATCGCAGAAATTAATAAAAGTGCAGTTATCCGGTAAGAATAGTCATATTATGCACGTGTTACTTAGAAGTAATTCCCAAATAAGCGTGAAAAAAGCATTGCAGCTTTAAAACCCAAGTTCAACGCCAGTGATTTAGTAACCAACAATCGTAGTAATTGCAGATATCAGCATTCTTTGGAAATCCTAGTAACAGGATCCTTGTAAGAAATTCATCAGAAACCCTTACATAATTTTGTTAATACTTCGAGCCTTTTATAACTTCTATGCTAATCGGGAGAAGGACGGACTAAGAACGTGGCATGAAGCCGACGCCTGGCCGTTTCTGAGACACACAACATGTAGTTTCAAACTGGTTTGCATTTTGACAATTGAGACGCTGAGCATTCATCTGATAATAGCCTCGACCACTCTAATCTAATCAGATCATTAAACCGGGCAGGCGGCGAGGAGAGAGAAAGCAAAGAAACCACGCAGCCTCTCACCAAGTATTTGGTTCCCCATCTCGCGCTCTCTTTCTCTGAAATCGCTTTCAGCTGCCGCCGCCACCTCCCTTAAATCTCCAGATCAGAAGAAACTACCGACCGCCGGTCCCCTTCCAGCTCCTACTCTCAATAGGGAGCTTGGTAGCGAGTCTGAGATCTCGGGCAATTTATCTATCTCCCGAGTCAAAAATGGGGGAACTTCGGCGCGTCTCTGGGCTCTGCCAGCCCTGCCAAAGGAGCGCATCCCCTGAAGAAGGCAGTGCTCAGCACGAGCCGGCGAGGTCTAGCAAAGCGGAGGGCCACGCTGCCCACTCCGTCGCAAGAGGGGAGCGGCGGCGGCAGGCGCGTCTTTGAAAGCGAAGAGAAAAGAGCAAGCGGCAGCCCTATTGTGTTGCCCTCCGACGCCCTCCTCTCCAGCCCCAGCAGCGCCTAACGCCGCCGTTTCAGGGCTTCCTCCCTCCCGCTCCAGTCTCGCACAACGCGACCGCGTCTCCCTCCGGGAAAGTTGGCACTGAGTAAAGGAGCCCCGAAGAGCGGGTGGGCGAGCGCGACTTACTCGGAGGGCTCGAGGCTCTTCCTTTCGATGGCCGATGATGACATTGGCAGGGGTCGCTCCTTTGTAGCGGCGACGGCCGTCGTGACTCTCGGCTTGTCCGTGACGAGGTCTATTCCCTACAAAGGCTGCCAGCTCCCGAATGCCTTTCCGGGGGGGCGGGGGGGGCGGCGGCGGCGAGCAGAGCGGCACCTCCACCCTCAGTGACATCCACAGGGTGGCCCGCCCGTAACGCCGAGGGAGGGGGGGGCGGTCTGGCGGCGCGCGGCCAAGGACGAGACGGACCACGGCCCCCTACCGCACGCGCTCCGGAGCTGTCTGGGCAGGCGAGGAGATCCTTTCGGAGCTACGCGCCCATCCTCGGGACGCTCCTCCCGCTCGCGTTGCGCGACTGGCCGCTGGGAAGAGCCTGCTGCTGCTTCTGGTGCTCGCGGCCGGCGCTCAGCTGTCACCGCTGTGCTTATCCCGCTGCCTGGATTAAGTCGTCTGCCTGGAGAGGGCTTCCTGCACTGCAGAGGTAGCGCGGAGCATCCCTGGCTCCTCCGCCTTCATTATGACCCGGGCCGGGGCCGCCGTAGCTGCTATTATTGCTAATATACCATTATTGAAGCCAACCCTGATGGTCTCTCCTCTGAGCCTCTCTGGTTTCACATCCTCTTTCCTGATCACGATTCAAATACAATGGGAGGAAATGACATTTAAAGAGACAGCTGTCTATTTCTTAACTGGACACTTGGGAATTTAAGCAAGCCTGGGCAGCAGCAACATCTCTCACGACTGAGTTGGTTTCTTAAAGGGCCAGACTTCTCCTGGCACGCACCCGCAGCTTGGGGAAGCTATCTCATGAGTACGAGTTAGTGCTTTTTAATTTAATTCCATAGTCATTTGTGGATAACACGTGGCTTAGCGGCAAAGTATCCAAATTGCTTAACGCATTGTAAACCGACGGAGAAGGGCGGCATATAAATCAAAATAATAAAAAAAAAATAGAGAGAGAGGGTTACCTTATACAGATTTACATGTCTAGGATTTCTTAATGGCAAAATCTAAAAACGGAGACTTGTTAATTCAGGTCTAAATGTACTGTATTTTGGTAATTACTAAAGCACCTGCCCACCTCCCTGTTTGTATCTGGAACATGGATAATCCCTGAAAATAATTATCTTTTGCATATGAATGAAACAATGCAATGAGAAATTTTTTAAAGAGAAATGATGAAAACCAGTAGTTTACTTCATCATTTATCCCACCGCTTCGATTTACCTCTCCTAATCCATAACCAACCACCAAGATGGGAAACTTCATACTATGCAGTTGCTTAGGTTCATTGCTAAAACGATGCCTTTGTTTGGAAGTGCAGTGTGAAAACTGAATTTTAAAAAGGGCTCTTAATTAGAGAGGCCCTACTCTAATTTCCATAGACTTCAGCTAAATAATTTCCATAGACTTCAGCTAAATAAACATCCAAGCCACAAAGTGTTTGAGATATATTGGATGGACTTGCTGCCTGTATTTGTTCCTTTAATGAAAACACCAAACCCTCATTAACAACATGTGTGGTCCTCCCAGAAGTGGCTGGTGGTGTTAGATAGGTGAAGTTCTGCTGTGGGCTTCAGTGGGCCTTCAGCCTGGCTGCTAGTACCTTTTTTTCAAACCAGATCATGAGGAAACAGCTACATTTTATGAACTGGAGGGTCTTATCTGTAACTCCCAGGCATTTGATGCCCATGGTGCAAACTCAGCAGTGAGGGAAAGAACGCTGACATGCTTTAACTTGCTATCATCCACTTCATTTACTAAGACATCCATCCAAAAGTTATTTATAATTTCAACTTTTTTGCCGTGTAGTTGAAAAACAATTACAAAACTGCTGGGGAATGAGACAGAGGGGGGGAGGTATGTTTATGAGTTCATAACTAATCACCAGGGTACTTTGCCAGTTTTTCCATAAAG
This sequence comes from Stegonotus admiraltiensis, assembly GCA_032468215.1. Classification (NCBI taxonomy): domain Eukaryota; kingdom Metazoa; phylum Chordata; class Lepidosauria; order Squamata; family Colubridae; genus Stegonotus; species Stegonotus admiraltiensis. Next base: position 124,274 of record JANHZT010002945.1, read on the forward strand.
TGCTTAAAATATTTAAACCTTTTTAGTCTTTATTAAGATAAGAAAAAAGTAGACTTTTTGGAGTCAGCCACAAAGCAATGGAACTACTCTTAAAATGTTGTGTTTGCTTTCACATCAGAGCTTGCAGATACAATCAGATCTGTATTTAAAGGATGAATATATATGCTACTCCTTGAAACAGTTACAGGAAATGGAACATTAAAAGTCACCCTGAGCTAAGGAGAAATTTGTTTGATCTATTCTGAAGACAAAAGGTCACCAAAGGGCTACTTTTGTATATATTATCACTATATTGTATCCACAACCTCTAATGGTTCTCTAATGGAGAACTATACCTAGGGAATTGGCTTCTTCAGGTGACAAGACCTGTATAAGTAAAAATAGGCTACTGAGCAGAGCACATCTTTATTTAATATATAAACAAGAAAGCTAGGACAGGAATAAGCATAGAGTTCAGCCCACAATACTGGTTTTATCTAGACAAATCCAAATGTGCAGTTAAAAGGTGTGGTTCTTATCCCAGTAGTTAAAGTGATCAAAGACCGATGTGATTCCATTACAAATAAAATAGTTTAAAAAACTCAATCATACAAGGAATTAGTAAAATATAAAACTCAGAATATATTGTGTTAAATCAAAAGTATTAATTTTTAGTAGTTAAATCTAATTACAGGTAGTCCTCTTTAGTGACTACGGTTGGGACAGGCAACTTGGTGCTTAAGTAGGAGCTCTGGTGGCTCAACAGACTGGTAGTCTGTTATTAACATCTGCTGCTTGCAATTTCTGCAAGTTCGAGTCCCACCAGGCTCAAGGTCGACTCAGCCTACCATCCTTTCTAAGGTGGGTAAAATGAGGACCCA
>JANHZT010002947.1:32812-45231 GCA_032468215.1 Stegonotus admiraltiensis
AAGAGCCAAACGACTCTAGGGAAAGTGAAGTGACATGATAATATAGTATAGGCCTTTTCCTTCCCCAGGTGTAAAGAAAAAATATATCCTCATGATCTTCCTTCTGCCAGTGTCATAATTTGCTTCTATAATGAAGCTTTCTCTGCCTTGCTTCGGACTGTTCATAGCGTTCTGGATCGAACGTCATCTCATCTTCTCCATGAAATTATTTTGGTGGATGATAGAAGTGAATTAGGTAAGAGGTTCTTAGATTTTTGTGTCACTCTGGGGTAGAGGTATGCAATCTGTGGCCCACAGGCTCACTATCACCTGACTGTGTTCCCAGAAAGAAATGTATTTTCCCAACCCACAAAACAGAGGGCTATCCAGCTCCTTACATGGTCATTTTGATCATGCCTTCACCATCCTTGGTGTGGTGTGACCTCCGGCCTCTATGCACAAGAAGATTGCCAATTCAGTTCTAGGAAGGATTGGATTAAAACGACGACTCTGCTGTAGGTTTTATTGTCTCAATCACAGCTCCCTGGAATAAATAAGTACAATAGTATTGAGTGTACCAAGTATTTCAGATTTTAAGCAGTTTTTTGGTGTTTGAAACAGGTTGTTCCAGCATTATTGGAAATATTTTGACAGGGTTCCAGCCATTATGGAAGTATTTTGAGCCCAGTAGATCTCTTTGAAACAGGTGTATTGAACACACAAGAGAGACTTTTTAAGTTCAAAACATTTGTGGAATGTTCAGGGCAGCTGCTCCATTACTGAACAGAGCATTTCAAACTTGACGCAGCTTTTCAAGTGCAAAATGTCCCAAATGTTTTGCACGCCACCCTCTACTAGGGGATTCTTTTGCAGAGAAGGCCTTAAGGATACGCAGCATGGGCTACACGAGTTGCTTCCATTAAATGGTAGTCTGATTGATTCTCTGCTCTCTTGCATTTCTAATTGTGCCCTGGATACTGACATACCTTTCTAAATTCCAGTCTTTATTAGAGAAGAGACGTGTCACTAGGATTAGTCAGCTACCTCATTTCCTTCCACAAGGAAGAACACTTAACAATTGTCACAGCTGTTGGGTTTCATTTCAAGTTTGTTTTGCCAGCCTTTTAAAATAGAAGAAATGCGAGAAGTAGCTGGAAAGGTTTAGGATGACTATAAAGCTTTTTTTTTTCATCTTTCCTTCATCTGTTGTAGCTGATTTAAAAGAAGACTTGGACATATATTTAACAAAAAATCTCCCAAATAAAGTGAAACTAGTAAGAAATGGAAAGCGTGAAGGGTTAATTCGAGGAAGAATGGTTGGAGCTTCCCATGCTACAGGTAACATCCAGCACTAATGCAAGCAATACACTAACCTTGTGCCTTCAAGTAGTAATTTTATATCCTTGTGTGCATTTCAGCCCTTCCTAAATGGAATTTAATTTTTTTTTCTTTAAAAACAAAGACAAAAGAAAAATTTCCATTTTACAACAGTTCCATATTGGTGTATATCCACAGTTTATGTTTTCCCCCCTTACATATTCACATACTTATTTTTGTGGCTCCCTTATTTCTTATATATGATTTTGTGTGTGTGTGTGTATTATATACTATTCCTTACTTATTATACAAACTATTATATCCATGTTACTTTACACATATTATATGTTTAATATCATTTTATTGATGCTTCCTGATTTCTAGATCATCTCTTATTATATATTTTCTTGTTTGTTATTCCTGTCTGCTAACCATTTGTACCATTTCCCCCATATTAAGTAATATTCCGTTTCATCTTTTCCTAAATAGAATTATTGGGAATAGTAAGGTTTATGAATGCAGTAAATTGACTAATGGTTGTTTGCCATAAATCTGTGGAATATAGTACAGATAGTCCTCAATTTACAACCACAGTTGAGGCCAAAATGTCTGTGGTTAAGTCACCTTTGCCGCATACAATGACCTTTCTTGTCACGGTTCTTAAGTGAATCACTGCAGTGGTCAGCAACATTGTTGTTAAGTGAATCTGGTTCCTCCATTGACTTTGCTGATCAGAAGGTCACAAAAGGTGGCCCGTTGTCCCTGGGACCCTGCAACCATCATTTAAATAGGTTAAAATTATAGTAGTGATATTAGTTTACTTTGTACCTAACAATTTCCAGCAAAAGTAAAATATATAGAAATACAGGCATACTTTTGCACTTCATTTCATTGGACTCACTGATAATGCATGTTTTATAAGACCCTCCACCAGCAAAAAGACTATAATTACTGAAGCTCAAGTCTAGTTTTTAGCAATAAAGTATTTTTAATTAAGCTATGTACCTTATTTTAGACATAATGATATTGCACGCTTAATAGAACATAGTATAATATAAATATTATTTTACACGCACTGGGAATCTCAAAACTTGCTTTATTGCAGTATTTTGGAACCAAGCCCACAAGATCTCTGGGTACAAAACAAGTTCACCCTGTACCTTCCATTGAAACATAACTTACCATTAATTTTGAGGAATTTTTCTCCCGCTGTTTCTTTTTCTATCAGTTAATCTCGGTATTAATTCCCAGTTTCTCTTACTCATGCTGAAAGGTGCAAGCTATAAATGTCATAATATTCTTGTGTAAATTAGATTCTTGAGATGATAGTGTTCTCAGGAGGGCTTCTGTGTAGTCTCTTGCCTTCTTGTCTCTTGCTGAACAAGAAGCAGTGGATGGAAACTCATCAAGGAGAGAACTAACCTAGAACTAAGGAGGAATTTCCTAACAGAAAAATGAATCAGTGGAACAGCTTGCCTCCAGAAGTTGTGGGTGCTCCAAAACTGGAAGTTTTTAAGAAGAGATTGGACAGTGAAATGGTATCGGGTTTCCTGCCTGAAAAGGGGGTTGGACTAGAAGACCTCCAAGGTCCCTTCCAACTCTGTTATTCTGTATCTCATGTGCCTCTTCTGCTTTTACTTTTTCAGGAAAGGTGCTTGTGTTTCTGGACAGCCACTGTGAAGTGAACGAGATGTGGTTGCAGCCATTGCTGACCCCCATCCAGGAATCCCGCAGGACGGTTGTTTGTCCTGTGATCGATATCATCAGTGCGGACACGCTGACGTACAGCTCTTCTCCTGTTGTCCGCGGAGGGTTCAACTGGGGCCTTCACTTTAAATGGGATCTCGTTCCTTTGTCAGAGTTGGAAGGACCTGAACAAGCCATTGCCCCCATCAGGTGAGACATCCCAGTTTCAAATACCATCCTCTAATGCAGGCCCCCAACCTGTGGGCTTGTAGCCCACTACTGGGCCATGGCCTGTTGGCCACCAGGCCACGTGAGTGGCTGGCCAATGCGTGCTTGTGCGCATACGCATGTAAAGGTGCCTGCCCCTCCCTCTGGGCTGCCAGCCCAGAAAGGAACTGGGGAACTCTGCTCTAATGGGGTGAACAGCTTCACTTAAAACCAGAAAAGAGGTTTTACGAGTTCCTTCAACCAAAGGGGTGGGATAAAAATACAATGACTGTATCATGCCAAACTACAGACATTTAATTTTATATGGAATTTTAAAATGAAGGCTGGAGGGAAGACAATGTCAGTGCCCTCAATATTTATTCGTTAATGTATATTAATTAATATTTACTTATAGTACATTCCCAGGGCTTCAGTTTAACTAAAGATTTGAAGCCAGAACTTTGGAATAATTCCATTTTATTTTTTTTTTAAAGTTGTTAAGAATTGAGTCTTTGTTCAGTAAATAATAAAATTTGTTCTATCTTGTTTTTATTACACTTATGATCAACTGCTTCTTTTGTTTTATCTATTAAATTTACAAGGCAACAAGACCTTGCTCTCTGTTGCCATCCTATGAAACCATAGAAGTAGTATGTAGAACAGAGCTGGGCAGTATTCCCAAGGGGCCACATGAGAAACTGGGACTGTCTTAAAGGGCCAAATCAATAGCTCCTGGCTGTGCTCTGGCCACTTGCCTACAGAGCCATGTTTGACCAAGGTCGCACTGGGTGGCCAAGCCCTGGTCCCTTCATGCGATAACCACTGCTGCCTCCTGAGGCTGCTCCAGGCAAGGGGTTTGGTTAGATTTAAATATTTTCTTGACCTAGGAAGTTCTTTGTAGCTCTATGTTTCCCCTTTCTTACTTCCACTTCTGCCAGGGCTTGATTTTGCTAAATATTTCATTTTCATCTTAGGTCTCCCACAATGGCAGGAGGGTTGTTTGCAATGGACAGAGAATATTTCAATGCGCTTGGACAGTATGACAGCGGCATGGACATCTGGGGAGGGGAAAATCTGGAAATATCATTTCGGGTATGTTTGTTTTGGGATTTACTACTAGGCATTCTTTTTCGTTCTTGGATGATTGATGGAGGCTACTTTCAGAATCAGGAGGTGTTTGCACATCATTGTTGGGGGATCACTTTCTACAGCATTGAAGACAACAGTAGTATAATTTTTTCTTATTTTAAATAGCTAGAAAGGTCTCTACCAAGATGAAGTTAGGTTCAAAAAACAAACAATTAAAAAAAACCTCCAAAAAACTAAACAGTAATCTAGAGTAATAGTTTCTCTGAGATTATTTTAGGTAAAGCATCCATTGCAACATACCAAAAAAATTATCTAGCATACATGAAATTATTGTGAGAGTAATTGAAATATTATTTATCTAAAATCAGGAAGAACTGTTATAAGAGATACTCTCTCTCTCTTTCTCTTGCTATCTAGCTAGCTACCATCTTTTTTGTATATATACTGTATATAAGATAAGATATAAATATATGTTATATATAACGGTTATAAAGAACTGAGAGATACAGTTTGTGGGGCTTTTGTTACAAAAAGACAGGGCTTGAATTTAGGCAGTTGAACATAATTCTGGAGTGAAAACAACTTGATGATGAATTCAGAAAACTGAATTGATTGTTTGCCGTGTTCTCAGAGATGTTGTGAATTGTGCTACCCGGTGAAATTGAGCTGAAAAATAATTTGTAAAATAGTTATATAAAGCTATTCTTAAATAAAATGACTTCAATTTGTGGGAAATAAGCAAATATTGGATTTCATGCCATTATAAAGAGATCCATTATGTAATCTTGGTAATTTATTGTGGGATTTATGTATTTATTAAATTTATATGCCACACATCTCATGGTTTGAGGCGCCTTTGAACAGCTTACAACACAAACATACAGATATAAAAACATAAAACAAAAAGAGATTAAATATAAAATATTAAGAGATTAATATAGAAAGAGATTAAAATTACAGAAGATTGAAACAGACTAAAAACCGTAGGAATGATGCAGAGCAGTGGTTGTGTCTTTTCTCCTAATGCACAAACCACCTCCAGCCAGTAGTTTCTCTTTCAGGACGCCATGCCAGCTGGCATAACCAGGTTTTAAGGCTTTTCCTGAAGGCTGAACCAGAGGGGTTAGAACTTGCCTCCTGTGGTAAGGTGTTCCTTGGCTGATGGGGTCCACAGTAGCCCCTTCTGCCAGCACGAGTGGGGCAGGCTCACCCTATAGGGCAGGGGTGTCAAACTCTATTTCATTGAGGGCTGCATCGGGGTTGTGTTTGACCTCAGGGGGCCGGGCTGGGCGTGGCCAGGGTGCGCAGGCGGCCCTTTTGAGCTCCATTGTTTTCTGGCAGAGGCACCCTGAGCAGCTTCGCTGTTTCCCGGGTGGCCCCGCGGGCCAGATCTAAGCACCCTGTGGGCTGGCCTTGAGTTTAACATCCGTACTATAGGGGAAAGACAGCTCCTCAGATATCTTGGACCAATGCCATAGAGCAGGGGTCTCCAACCTTGGCCAATTTAAGACTTGTGGACTTCAACTCCCAGAATTCCTCAAAGCTTTGCTGGCTGTGGAATTCTGGGAGTTAAAGTCCAAGTCTTAAAGTGGCCAAGGTTGGAGACCCCTGCGATAGAGGGCTTTAACAAGAAAGGTAGTCCTTGACTTACTACCACAAATTGAGCCCAAGATTTCTGTTGTTAAGTGAGATTTATTAAGTGACTTTTGCTCTGTTTTACAACGTTTTTTTGACTCAAGTGAACCACTCCAGTTGATAAGTTAGTAACCCGGTGGTTAAGTGAATCTAGTTTCCCCATTGACTTTGTCGGAAGGTCGCAAAAGATGATCACATGACCCCAGGACACAGCAATGGTTATAAATATGAACTTGCCAAGCATCTGAATTGTGATCACATGACCTTTATTTATTTATTTATTGGTTCGATTTATATGCCGCCCTTCTCCGGAGACTCAGAGAGGCTTACAATGCATTAAGCAATAGCCTTCATACTTTTTGTATATACCTGCTTAGTAGGGCTTTCGGGGCCCCCAAGCGGTGTTCTTTTTTTTATACAAAATCAGCTTATTGCCCCCACAATCTGGGTCCTCATTTTACCTACCTTGAAAGGCTGGAAGGCTGAGTCAACTTTGAGCCTGGTGAGATTTGAACTTGCAGTAATCGCAGGCAGCTGATGCTAGTTAACAGCACATTAGCCTGCTACGCCACCAAGGCTCTTGGATCTTGGGGATGCTGCAAAGGTTGTAACTGTGATAAATGGTCATAAAGTCACTTTTCTCGGTGCCGTTCTAACTTTGAACAGTCACTTAATGAATTGTTGTAAGTCAAGGACTACCTGTATAACAGAAACTCGTTCTGTATTAATGGAAGAGCAGTATGGGGTTGAACGTTAGGACAGTTTGATCACAGTTGTCATCCTGAATGAGATCATTCAGCTATTAATAAGATCAAATTTAGCAGTTATGCAAATATGCAAACCTTTTCAGAAACTTATGTGTAATATCAACTGCCTTTGGTACAAATATTTTACTAAGTCCTTCTATTTCTGAACAGATTTGGATGTGCGGAGGCAAACTTCTCATCATCCCTTGCTCCAGAGTAGGGCACATCTTTCGTAAAAGGCGTCCCTATGGGTCGCCAGGAGGGCAAGACACCATGGCACATAATTCTCTACGCCTCGCGCATGTGTGGATGGATGAATACAAGGCAAGGCTGTCATGACTCTATATTACTGGGTGAGGCGGAGTGGTTGAGTGGGAGGAGAAATATACCTCAGTGCTCCTGTGAAGGGAGCAAAAGAAGGACCCAGGAATTGTTCCCACTTTCCTGAAAAAAATCTATTGAAGTTGTGGCTGTTGGAGGAAATAAGCATTCTTATATCTTCCGTTTCCAAGGCATTAGTGCTTTTGTATATTAGACTGTCTCTGGAAATTTGGACACATGTCATATGGGAAGGGAATAGAGGCATAAATGTTGGAAACACAATATAAAACCTTAATTTTTTTTTCACTAGTATTTTGGAATTTTTAGCTGGGGAAAGAATTTGAATGTATAGCTCAGAGAAATCAGTTCCCCACCCCCACTAATGTCATTGTTACCGGTAGTCCTTGTTTAGCAATCGCTATTCAGCAACCGTTTAGAGCAGTGGTTCTCAACCTTCCTAATGCCGCGACCCTTTAATGCAGTTCTTCATGTTGTGGTGACCCCCAACCATAAAATTATTCCTAAGACCATTGAAAATATGTGTTTTCCAATGGTCTTAGGCGACCCCTGTGAAAGGGTCGTTCGACCCCCAAAGGGGTCCCGACCCACAGGTTGAGAACCACTGGTTTAAAGTTACAACGAGGCTGAATGAGGAGACTTACAACTGATGCTCTTATTTGCGGCCACTGTAGCCTCATAATCACCACTCAGGTGCTTGCTTGGCCATCGGTTTGCAATTACAGTATTTGCAGCGTCCTACAGTCACACCCAACCAGCATCTGTGACTTTCGCTGCTGGTCAACAAAAAGCCAGAGAAGATTACAAAGGGTGATCACATAACACGCAAGACCATTCAGGATCCGCTTAACAGCCACAATCAGAACTGCTGCGTAAGTTGCCGTGGTCACATGACACCACACTTTCTACAACCACGTTGCTTATCAGAGTTACCAGTCCGTAAATTACCGTCGTGCATTGAGGACTGCCTGTTCTTAGACTTAGTTTCACATAACAGGAATAGCAGTGACTCTCTTTGCTATCTTTAATCTTTCCAAACAGGAACAGTATTTTGCCTTACGCCCAGAGCTGCGAACAAGGGACTACGGGAATATTACTGAGCGTGTGGAATTAAGAAAAAAATTGAACTGCGAATCATTTAAATGGTATTTAGACAATGTGTATCCAGAGATGCAAATCTCTGGGCCCAATGCCAAGGTACAGCCTCCGGTTTTTTTCAATAAAGGACAGAAAAGGCCAAAAATACTACAACAAGGAAGGGTAAGAGGGTGTTCTTCAGGTTTGCTTAAACCCAAGCTCTTAAAAATCTAGACGTGGAAGCTTTACAGTGGTATTTGAAGGGAAAGGAAATATATTAGTACCGTACAACAATTTAGCTTTAAAATAAGTAATACGCTGCAGTAATTGGGATAAAGATGTCTGACTGCTGTGTCATTTGGTTTCTGTTTGGGCAAACAGTATTGAATCTTAATGTTTTCTGCAGCTTGTACTAAAAACTAAGGGAGAGGCCCCACATCATAACTGAATGGTTAGTGGTGATCAGTTTTTTTAAAAATCTGGTTGTGATAAGCACACTTGCCATGTGGTTTCCTTTATCAGCAAGGGCCACACGGCATGCGGAGGCAAATAGCTTGCCTAACATTTTCTTCCTTTTCGGATCAATCTGTAGATGATGTAACTAGAGCACTGCCCTACTTACCAGGGTAAAAGTACACATTCAGCTTTTGTTCTGATAGCTTCCACTCCTCCAGCCTGCAGCTTCTTTTAGCTATATATATATATATACACACACACACACACACACAAAAGAAATTACACAGAAATCAGCAGAAATCAAGGTGATATATTTTGGTATCCGCACTTGTGCTCTAAAAGGGATGACTTTTTAATCTAAATTCTAGGCAGAGTACATTATAAAGTTGAGGAGCTGCCATCTTTTTAAAAAATGCCCCTTCTTAGTTACAGTGGTGGATTTCCAAAAATTACAGCCCTTCCTGTTTTCTTGTCTACTATCCATTCATATTTAAAAGCAGAGTTTCAAAATCTAGTATTTTTACTTATGTAGCTATTATAACAGTCCTATGCCAGCCCTCCATAAGCTTGTTAAGTATTCATTTTAATTCAATCAATCCAATGGCTGTGATAATCTTGTAGGGAATTCTATATTATTAACGTGCCAAATCTTTCAGGTAAAAGAATCTAAAGGGGTTTTCTAAATACCAGCTAATAGAAATCAAGCAATCAAAAACCATGCATCCATCCCAGAATCAGGAGGGGTCCAGTAGCTCCTTTTCAGACTAATAAATGTTATTATAAGGCATAAGCTCTTGTTCAGCATTCAGTTCATCGGAGGCACAAAATGATTAAGCTGAAGTAGGATTGGGATGAAGCTATGGCGGATGGGGAGGTGGGATGATTTTGCAGAAGCAGGTTATATGTGTGAGAGATTACAAGTATCCTGTCAGTCAGTGATTAACCTGTTACGGTCTCCACAGTGTTGGTTAAGACCTTCCCAGGTAGCCCAAAATCTTTTGCACATGTGAATTCTGCAGTTCTCAACCTCCACAGAGTAACTATAACTGTACCTGTAATTGAGAATCCTGGATACAAGTTTGATATCTAACTGAAGAAAGACAAAATTATAGGAAAACATTTTAACCACCGAGCACTTGATTATAGATAAAATGTGTTATCGCTACCAGCTTTTGGCTACCATTATTTTGATCAGGGTCTCTTCTTATCCTGCATGCAGTGTTGAATCCCTGAGCTCTCTTGCTGCTGGATGAGTCAGAACACAGAGAAACCTTTCTGTTTCCCTATTTAGGCTGAATTTGAATCAAAGTCGACTTTGATTTCTGGACAAGGAAAAAAAAGGGAAGAAAAGCAAACTCCCTGTGATGGCTCATGGTTATCTTTAGTTGAGCTCCTTGTGTTTTTTGGGAAAGCATGTTCATCTTTCAAAGAAGTTTGCTTTTTCTTAGTTTTGAATCTACTCTTCATAAATTAAATTGAATGGCTAATTCATGCTTAGCATAAAAATCAGATTTTTATGTATAATAATTCCTGTTTCATAGGCTGTGTGAGACAATTTTCTGGCCTCATAGCAAAGTCTTTAAAATCGCTTTAAGCTAAGAAGACATCATTAAATCATTTTGTCTTCTTGTTACATTGAAGTGGAAAAGCAGAGATGCCGTTGGGGAAGGAATCTCTAAGCATATACAAGTAGTCCTTGATGTATGGCTACAATTGAGCCCTACATTTCTGTTGTTAGGTAAGACAATTGTGAAGTGAATCAGTGCGGTTTTGTCCCATTGTATGATCTTTCTTGCCACAGTTGTTAAGTGAATCATTGCATTTGTTAAGTTAGTTAGGTGGTCATTAAGTCAGTCTGGCTTCCCCATTGCCGTGCTTGTCGGAAGGTTGTTCTTCAGAAAAGGAATCCATCTGTTGATTAATTTCAGTCTTTGAAATGGTGGAACAAAATGCTGAATGTGAGAGTTGCATAAATAATAAAAATGGAGTTTCAGTTTTACTTTTTTGTAAAGAGGTTGTACTGTATCAGAATCAGTTTTGAGTACTTTATCCTATTAAAAAGTATGTTTATATCAAGTCCCCAGATACGTTTGTATTTCTTTTGTGAACAAATAATGTCTCTGTGTTGATGATTATCCATCCCAGCTGTCCAGACGGATACCCTGATTTTTGTAAAACCCTATCAATCTGTTTGGGATGCTTATATACTCTCATAAGCAAAGCAGTCTTCCAGGATTGTGTAGCTTGCCTATAGTTAACCGTTTCATTCCCATCTCCCTTCTTAATACTGCTGATGATTTGTTATGTGGTTGTGTAAAATTTAATCCTGTCTGTGCTGTACTGTGACTGCTATACTTTCAATATAAAGTCCTATAGAAATTGGTTTCTAGCACTGAATATTTTTAAAGTGTAGTCATTGTGCCAGTTAGTTTTCTATTTATATACCTTGTGTTTTAAAGCCACCGAGTAGTAATATTTCTCACAAATTACACTGTCTCCACTTCTAGAGGTAATGTTTTTCATGACATAAGTATTGCAGTTGTAGCCACACAAGGTGATCGGATGGCTTTTAAGGAGAGATCTTAACGTCCCTGCATATCGTGTATATTTTTTGCCAAGTTGATTCTTGGCCCAGCAGGATGGTGGCAAATATTAAGGATAGAATGAGACAAATATTTCTTATGTAAAATACCCCAGTGAAATAAAGTTGAAAACGTTAGTTGATCATTTATGTTTGAAAAAAACCTCTTCTTCTTCCTTTTTGTTCCTCACTCTTTTGTTCTTAGAGAATATAATAGGAACGTTGGAAGGAAGGGTGATTGAGAATTTGACCTCTTTTCACATCGGATGTTCTCTTCTCAGTGTTTGCGTTTCTTTTCCTTACAGTTGCATCACCTTCACACTAATAAATGTCTGGCGGCACAAAGCCACCCGAGTCAAAAAGGAGGACTTGTGGTGGTCAGAGAATGTGACTACAGTAATAAAAATCAGGCAAGTTTCCTTAAACCTCTTATTGTTTTGCTAATGTTGATCTCTCTGGTATTTCACATTCCTATTTTCCCAGAGGGCTGCCTTTCATCGTTGCCCAAGCTTTTTGCTTGCCTGGGCCACACTGAATGAAGAGGAATTGGGCTGCATTATAAATATATATAATATAGTTAACATAGCAAACTTCTTTTGTTTTTTTAATATTTTTATTACCTTGTGGTTACCAGCTGCCCAGGGCTGCATGCAGCCTATAGCCCATGGGTTAGGCTTGCCTGCTTCAATTGTTCACAGCAAAACAAAACATAGGTCCTAGGATACCATGTCATCGTTGGTCCAGTGAATTTTTATATTTGACATATTTATCTCTCTATGTAATTTTTAAAGATGGTCCCAAGTAAAAGTAGTCCTCCACTTACGGCCTTAATTGGGACAGGATTTTCCATTGCTGAGCAGGGCAGTTACTGAGTGGGTTGCACCCGATTTTGTGACATTTTTTGCTATGGTTGTTAAACAAATCACTACAGTGATTTAAATGAATCACGCAGTTGTTAAGCGAATCTGACTTCCTCATTGGCTTTGCTTGTAGGAATTTGGGAAGATCGCAGATTAGGATTACATGATCCTCAGTTTACATTACCATTCGTTTAGTGACTCTTCAGATTTACACTGTCACTGAAAAAAGTGACATGGCTGATTTTCACACTTATCGTTGCAGCATCCCCATGGTCACATGATCAAAATGCAGATACTTGGCAACTGACATGTATTTATGACAGTTTTACTGTTCCTGACCGGGGGGGGGGATGTGATCACAGTTTGTAACCTTTTCCAGAGCGCTGCTACCACCATCCATGGCTGGGTTATTCCTTCAGTTCTGACAACAACTGAGTGAGAGCTAAA
>JANHZT010002947.1:45331-65442 GCA_032468215.1 Stegonotus admiraltiensis
GAGGGATGCCTTGGTTAAAATGGTGTTCTGCATGGCAACATCTTTCCAGCTTATTTCATTAGCTGCCTTTCAAATGTATTGAATCAGCTTTCCAAATCCATTGGACACGTTGGGTAGGATTATGGGAAATATACTTCATTTTGAAAATATCAAGTTGGGGAAAGAAGTTCTGAATTTAAGTAAATATTACATTAAACAAATCTAATGAAGCTGGAAATATGCCTGTAGAACAGACAGATGGAAACAAATGGTAGGTGGATAGGGTCTTTTGACATCATCCAAACAGAAGCAAAAATAATAGGAAACTATTTATTTGCTTGGTAAGTATTAAACTGTAAGTGCCTTTTCATTCAGTATTAGCATTCAACTAATAAAATTCAGCTAATGTTATTAATTAACAGCAAAATGTACCAGCTTGGAAACATGAACCTGTCAATCAAGCTAATTAACTTGCTCTTTTCTCGGTGCAGCTATTTCCATACGAGAACCTTTCTTGCTGTTCCGTCTGGATGGTGGGAAAGGGTCATGTGGGCAGAAGTGATTTGGTTGGTTTGCTAATTTCATAATTCCCTTGGGTGATCAACATCATGTCATCTTAAATAACATTCCCTGCAGTTAAGAAATAGTTTTGCTCTAGGGTGGAAAACAAAAGCAGGAGATGAAAATGTAGTGAAGATACTGACACAATGAAAGAGAAGTGTATGTAGTTTTCTCCCCATCGTGATTAAACCAGCCTCAATACATTGGTTCCTAGTGATCCTAAAATATTGGTAATTATTTTCGTAGGTATGGATATATAATGAGGATCATGAATTAATCTTAAATAATCTCTTGTGTTTGGATGTATCTGAAACACGCACGTCCGATCCGCCACGCCTTATGAAATGCCATGGTTCAGGAGGCTCTCAGCAGTGGCTACTTGGGGTAAGTGAATTTGGCCAGGATGAATTTCAATCTAGTGTAGATCTGGCTAAAGATGGTTAATGTAAGCTTGAGAATTGGTTTCCTTTGTGCATGGATGAGTTCCTGTTTACAGAGATTATTGTGAAAGCCAGATATTCTTGAGAATGCCTAGCTTAAACTTGCTGGCTGTGGATCTTTCACAAGGCAAGGCCTCCGATTAGGAATATGCCACATGGACAAAAAAAGATTTTGACCTGTTTTGATTTTTTTTTGAAAGCTTAAATCCTTGCCTTTCAGCACGATTTATTTATTTATTTGGTTTTTATTCCACTTTTATTACTTTAGAAGTAACTCATGGTGGTGAACATCCCAAATACTTCTTTATCCTTCTCTTTTTCCCACACGAGAACCCTGTGAGTTGATTTGGGCTGAGAAAGGGACTGGTCCAAAATCACCCAGCTGGTTTTCATGCCTAAAGTGGGACTACAACTCACTGTCTCCTGTCTTCTAGCCTAGGGCCCGCTAATACCTGTTAGGAGTAGGACAGTGCCAAAATACCTAGCCTTAATCCACTAACAGAAGTGATCATGGTCTAAATCTGGAATTGCGAAGTGGCAATTATCACATGGTATTTTAATTTTATTGGTGACTAATAAATTTATAGAAGCAAAAAACTAGTTGTGGAAGAATGAAAGTACTGTTAATCAAAACTGGGCCTTTCAAGACCAGATGGGTAGGTTTACATGGACAGAAGGAAAAGCATGGAATATGTGTCTCAAATCATTTTTTTATGCTGACAGGATTATTTAAAAGTAATCATTTGGTGAGCAAGTCGTCGTTTATGAGTACTAAAATGTAAAATCTATAGAGCCCTGGTAGCGCAGTGGTTAGAATGTAGTATTGCAGGCTAACTCTGCCCACTGCCTGGTGTTGTATTCTGGCTGGCTCAAGTTTGATTCAGCTTCCATTCTTCCGAGGTTGGTAAAATGAGGACCCAGATTGTTGGGGGCAATATTCAAATAATGCGTACATTGTAAACTGCCCAGAGAGTGCTGTAAAGCACTATGGTGCAGTATATAAGTCTAAATGTTATTGCTGTTCCTATTGCTAGTAAAGGCAGAGCTGGCACAGGAGCACCTAAGTAACCCCATCAGTCCGTCAAAAGGAATAACTTAGCTGCAAAAATAGGTTTGGAACCGTTTTATCTCACCTGCTATGTTTCTCTCTGCAGAAAAACAACCGGCTGTATCAAGTATCTGTTGGGCAGTGCATGAAGATGGTTGATCCACTTAATCTCAAAGGCTACGTCACCATGGCCATATGCGATGGCTCCTCCCTTCAGCAGTGGCACTTGGAGAATTGAGTACCGCCTCAAGGAATGCCCACTTGTGCAGGGACTCTTGGCTTAGTGCATTATTTTCTAAGGCTGGCAATCCTTGCTGCTATTTCTATCCCTGAACACTTAAAGGAAACTATTTTAATGAAGGTTAGAAATCACAATGCACGGCAATCTTCAAGTGGAGCAGAAGTGGTTGCATTTCTTGCCCCTTCTTTCTGCAGAGGTAGAAGTGCGATGACATTCCTTGCAGTCCAAACAGTATACGGAAATATTTTAAGTCGTAATTAGGTCAATGTAATTTAATTAGTGGATGCATCTAATGAAGCTGACCTAAGTGGTCTGTCAGAAACCTACCGTGTTTTGCCAGTATTTCTTGCAGAAGTATTACTTTTCTCATTTGAATTTATGGTTGGAATTCTGGAGAAAATTATGTTTTAACACTTTTGTAAATAATTTTATTGATTTTAACCTAATTAAATGTCCATCTGTCATGTCCTGTAATATTTGACCCAGTTCAGGATGCCATTTTGATGATTCCGAAGACCAAGTAGCATTTGCCTGCTTCAGTGCAGCCCCCAGTACTGCACCTCCCCCCACCAAGGCTCCCTTTGTGTGCCAGGAAGCCCATATAGGGTGACTGTGGGATTTGCAGCATCAAAACAGTCTGGACTTTTGATTCTCAGAATTCCTCACCTGGCATGTTGCCTGGGAATTCTGGGAGTTGAAATGCAGATATCTTAAATTTAAGACTGAGAAATTCTACATGAGGATGAGGGGCAAAGGGCAGGTGGCATAACTTTTCTGTTCTTCCAAGGCAATTTGGAATGCCACAGTACAAAACAGCATTTTTAAAAAGTTTACAGGTAATATATGATAACACAACTTGATATGTGACTATAACAGAGACTGCCAGTTACTGTTGCATGTTGTAACAGTTGTAAAATGATTTTACAACATTTTGCAACAATTGTTCAGCAAACCAAAGCTTCTCTATGGACACATTTTTGCTGAAAATGGCATGTAAATGTCAGTTTTTTGGCAAAACCATTGTAAAACATGGTCAGTGATTGTGGGATGCTGCAGATGGCCATAAGTGGAGCTATTTTGAAAAGTGCCCAAATTCTGGTGAGATGACTTTGGAGGAACTCCATCGTCAGAATTTTGAATCCAGGTCATAAATCCCCTTTTGGATCAGTTGGAACTTCAGATGGTTGCTAAGTGATGATCGTAAGTTGTGGACTTACCTGTACATTGCTTGATTTTTTCCCATACTCAGTTCTACCCCGTTTGTTTGTGAAAAGGTTAAAAAAAACCCAGATCATTTTACATTTACATTGATACACATAAATATTTGTGAGAAGCTTGAATTTGATACTGGATCAAAAACTTTCATTGGAAAATCTGGTTCTTAATTTATGCAGTGCAGGTTTAAGGCCCACATTAAGGATTACGAATGGGACTAGCTTCTTCTAGTTAAGGTTTTAATATTCCTTTTTAAAATCAGGCAGCCCATAAAAAGTATGTCTAGAAAAATGTTTTATGATTTATCTTTGCAATATCATGGAGAGAAAACAAATATCCATTTTTATGTATCTTGTATTGCATTTTTTATTATTAACACTAGGTGTTATTGACACTCATATTAGCAATTGTCCCTTTGGTCTCTAGTGTACATTAAATGCTTGGTTACCTTAAGCCATTTATGATTTTTAACTTTTGTAACAGTACCTTTTATTTTAATTCAATGAAACCAGCCAGTCTGTTAGTCTGTTAAAGCTCTTCCTAGTCCTCTGATCATCAGGTTAACCTAATTAAGTGTGCAGAATCAACTGAGCTCTGTTCATAAGATATCAAAAGCTTTGGGGGCGGGGGAGAGAGGGCTACAATCATCTTAAATAGGCTTTAAAAAAAATCCAAAGAATAGAGCAGGTTCTATAGCTGACAAGGATGTCCAAAATGGAAAAAATTTAAGTAGAACTACTAGCATGATCATTTATTAAATAATGTAAGTTCTGCTATGCATAAAACATAATCTGGACAATTATGTTTTCTATACTTTTTATATTACATATGCATCTGTTTTTGTAGAATTGGGATTTGGGTACAGCATTGAGCTATCTAAGATATCTTCTTGATGGCAAAAACAGCCTCTTTGGTGTATCTGGAGATTATATATTCAGGATGTGCTGCATCCTGACATAAAGGAAAATATTAAAATATTTATAGATGTAAAATATTTTATTTGTAAATGCCAATTTTCTAAATTTGTTTCCACAAATTTCAAAGCCCATAACACTCTGTATACTTCAAAAAATCATTTTTGCCAACATTAGATAACTATTATACAGAACAGAATAAAAACCTGTAAGACAAATACTGGTAGGATGTTGGAATATTGTACAAGAGAAGAAAAATATTCAAGAAACAAATTTCATACAGCTATTATCAAGAGAAAAATATATACAATGATTTATTCTGTAAGATAAAAATACATCATGCCATATACATTACAAGTTCAGAACTGTATCACTGAATATACTACCAGTTTTACAGTCCACTTTAGCTGTGCACACAAAAAAACTTCATTTTTTTAATATTTAGACTGTGAAGTGTCAGTACCAGAATTGAAAGTACAAAATAAAAAAGCTAACCTGGTTCAAAATGTTGATTAGGGTTCTACAAGCAAACACAAACAGTGTTTATTTTTTTAAAGAAATGTAAACAAAACAATTCATACAAACACATTTTAAATTACTTTTTTTTCTTTCAAAATCCTATTGGCAGAGTCCTGCAGCTGAAAGCACAATTTCTATAATTTTTTCCTTGATTTTACTTTTCAAGAAGGCAGCTATTGACTTACGCTCTCACTACACATTCCTAGTTTCATTACATAATTTTAGTGTAAACTGAACAGTTCATATAATCTCCACTATTTCTGTTGGAAAAGAAAATCAATGTTCAGCATCTAGTTTGGGTGGTTTTAGCAGTTATTCACAGTTATCACAAATTCTACACACAAAAAAAAACCTGATTTAGGAAATAGGGATGTAACAATATAATACAAATAAAATAGATCAGTCTAAATTTCCTCAAACATCTACAAAAACCACTGCTGTAATTTACATGCGCTCTAATCAATCTGAAGGGCTGCTTTAAAAAAAAGTCAAGACTGAGCCTGCTTTAAAAGATTAAAAAAATAAAGTAAAACCTCTCTTAAATTGAGATTTTGGTTACCCATGACAATTGTAAGGACATGTTTAATACATGAAATCATATTGTAACATCCCTATTAAGTTTAATAAGCACCCGAACTGCTGCAAGGTCTGGTAGCATTTGGTCAATTTCTATTTTTTATACTGTACTTTTATCCTCAAAATATTTACATTTTTGTACAAAGTAACAGGGTTTGTTAGTTCTGCAGGTAACAGCAGCAGCTTGGCTTCTAACTTTTCCTTTTAAAAATAGCTTCATTCACTTATTCAATAATAAATACAAAAAGTTTCTCTTATTTTACAGAAATCAAAACTACAATAAACTGACTCATGGAATCAAGTATTTTAAATGTATTTTAGTGCAAGTTATTTTTCCCTTAGCTCTATCCCTAAGGAAGTCATTTCAGTACATTCCTTGTTCAGTGGTGTCTACGTTTTTAATTTTTTTTCCTGTTTTTAGAGGGCCTGCCCCTTTAGTAAGTAAGGCTGTGGCCAGCACTTTGGATATCTCCCTTACGCTGGTGATTTCAGTCTACATTCATTAGTGCCCCACTGCCCTTCAGCAGGTCAGCCACAGCTGCTCTGCCCGAGTCTGATTTCTCTTTAGTGAAAAGAAATTTCTCTTTTAATGAAATCAAAAGTGCTGGACTGGTCTGGAGATCAGTTTCCTTTCTGGGTGCCTGGAAGCCAGGCCTAACTCCATATTCTGCCAGCTGGCTTCTGGTGCTCACTTTACATTGGAGTAGAAGAGATAACTTGAGAGAAGTGATTGTTTTCATACACATAACACATCCCCACCCTGCAAATGAACAGCATCAAAAATCACTTCTTCCTTGGGACACGCTGCCCTCAGAGGGAGTAAGGAATGCATCTAGTTCATCCATTTTCGGCAGTTTACAGCCCCACAGTGACATGCAATCTTGTGCTGGTCGTCTTCAAAATCAAATTTATAGTCATAACACAGCTGAAATGAAAATGGCCAATTAGTTTTTAATTATTATTCCAGAACTAAAAGATACATGCATTTTCAACATACACATCTGTATAAAAAAATGAGATGTACAAACCATCTATTTATTTATATCCTACCTTTTTATACATAACTCAAGGTGGTGAGTGTTGCTAATAATTCTTCCTCTTATTTTTCTCACAATAACAACCCTGTGAGGTGGGCTGGGCTGAGAAAGAGGGAAAGTCCCCTGGCTGGCTTTCATGCCTAAGGCAGGATTAGAACTCGCCACCTCATTTCTAGCCTGGAGCCTTAACTGCTAGACCAAGCCGGCCTATAGACAACCCAACCCTATAAGGGGCATTGTAACAACTGTCTTAAAAGACAATGAGTTTCGAGACTACCCTAGAATATTGCTTTTAGTTCTGGAACTATTGGATATAATTCAGGTCCGTCCTTATTATTTCTTGGACAAAGTTTGCTTCTGTTTTTTCTTAATATATTATTATTTCATTAACGTGTTAGTTCAATCTCGGTTCATTGACACCAACTCCCCCCCCTCCACCCCAAACAATGCCTTCGGCCTGCATTTTAACAAAGGGCAAATTGCTCCATCTGCTAAAGGGTCTTCTGCCAAAAAAAATTCCCTCCAGATCCTAAACATGCCATCCTTCAATAAATAATTAAAAAAAATTCAGATGGGAAACTGCTTCCTCTTAGAGAGCAAACTCTCAGGTTCCTACAGACTTTTGCCTTCAGCTTACAGAGCAAGATTCTGTCTTACCAGCCATCAATACCAAGTATTTTGTTCTTTGCAAAAAGAAGCAGCAGAATATTCAGAATATGAATATATGCATGGTACTAAAAGCCATATAAACCATACCTCTTCTCCTTTCTGGATTCTCCGGTTAGAGCTAATTATGATTTTATGTCCCCGTTCAAAGGTTACCACCTCAGCCAAACAGTTGGGTGCACAGGAATGGTTAATGTACCTATAAGGTAGGGGTGAGAAGTGTAAATATTTTTATATATTGTACAATAATTTTACTATATGATACTTTGAGCAACAAAAGATAAAATTATGTATTTAAAGTTAGGAAATGTGACAACAAGGTTGCAATATAGTAGGAAGATACTACTGGTGATAAAGACAATACCAACTTAGGCTGCTGTGGAAAAAATGGTTTCAAGTGAAGTTTTTTTTTCAAAAATAAACAGGTCATGGATGTCAGGAACCCAGGGTGGCATATACAGCATATCTTCTTCCAATCTTTCCCACAATTATCCCGTGCAGATAATTGGCTGACTGTGTGCCTGGCACAAAAGCACCTAGTGAGCTTCCAAGGCTGAATTTGACCTATTCTAATCCGACACTGGGGCACGACGGCTCAGCCATTAAAGACGCTTAGCATGTCAGCTAGAGAACTGACAGCCCGAGTTCAAGACCCAACTTCCACACAATAGGGTGAGTTCCCCTTCCTGTCCCAGCTCCTGCCCACCTAGCAATTCGAAGGCATGCAAATGTGAATAGATTAATAGGTGCCACTTTGCTGGGAAGGGAACAGTGTTCCATGTGCCTTTGGCCTATAGTTATGCTGGCCACATGACCATGGAAAATCTCTTCCGGGAAGACTGGATCCCTCAGCCAAGAAATGGAGATGAGCACCACCCCTAGAATTGGACATGACTGGACCTTTAGGAAACCTTTACCTAACCCAGCACTAGTTTCCTTCTAGAACTACCCACCTTGCAGGACCTCCAGTCAATGTGGCATCAATGACATGATCGTTATCAATGCGGAACATGTACACTCCACGATTCTGTAGGGAGGAAATCAGAAAAGAGAAAAAAAAGGACTAAGCCAGCATAACAAGTATCAATATTCAAAGACATGATATGTAGCCATTACTGAGTTGTAATTACAATCCAAAAGTTTATTAAAACATTGAAAACCTTAGGGTCTTTTTCCAAAACAGTAGCATTCTTGTTAGGATTTTAAGAATAGAAACACCAAAAACGAAACTCAAAGGAAGGCTCAAACATAACTTAAACATAGTCACATTTAGCCTCTATAAATGAAAGAATCAATTGTTTACTATGGCTGGTTCACAAAAAACTTCCTTTATCTGAACACTGAAAAACATGCACACACACACACATACACCTGGTGCTTCAAGATAGATAAGACAGATAGTGAGATAGATAAAGATATAGACTGATAGATGATGGATGGATGGATGATGAAGAGAAAAAGAGATAACCAGTCAGTCAGACAGCTAGCCTTTCCCTTATTTAGGGCACTTAGGAAGATGTTATCAATGAAAATACAAATATTATTAAAATCTATATGAAAACCTATATTTAAAAACTTCTAAAGTTGTAATTAGCACCAGAGGCTTTAATGAAACCCATGGAACTCTTGTCCTCATTAGATCCTCCATGTCCCACAAAGCTTGAAACACAAATGCTTCTTGTCTTAAGGAATACCTGAGATTCATAAAGCTTCTCCTTCCTGTTGGCTACTTCATTGCGAATGATGGTTCCAATATATTCAATTACCATAGTGTGCTTTTCAATGTCTCTAGCAGCATATAAACCCAGGCCCTGAAAAGGCAGGAATGATTTGGTAATAGAGCACATCACTGGCCTCTTCTGCTGATTTAAATAGATTTCAAAATCTCAGCATGTCTATTTAAGATATTTTAACAATCCTACAATTCTTTTCAACTAATGCTACAATGATTACAGGTAGTCCTTGACTTACGACAGTAATTTAACCCGGAATTATGGGGATAAGTTGTGGTCACTAAGCAGGTCACCACATGATTGTGCCAATTTTATGACTTTAAAGAATGCCAAAGTCATAAAGTGAGCGCCACAGCAAACCCATTGTACCCAATGGATGTTTTTTTTTGCCAAAAACAAGAGGTAAAGGGTGGTTTATGGGGTGGGGGAAATTAAATAGTGGTCACGTGACCATGGGATGATGCAAGTGGGCATAAATGCCAAGTGCATGAAATATAATCATGTGATCACCAGGGAGAGGGAACACAGGTCATCAGAACTTTGAAACCAGGCCATAAATAGCTACAGGAAGGTCCTTCATAACTTCAAATGGTAGCTAAGTGACCGGTCCTAAGTGGAGGACTACCTGTACTGAGAGAAAAGTCCCATTATGTTCAATGGAGATTAATCACTTGCAATTTAATGGAGTTGTTCAAGTAGACAGTATACTGAGGCTAGTAATAAATAAATAAACAAATAGTGAGTTTCAATGAAGGATAAATTAGCATGAATATGTAAATGAAACAAATAATAAATATAAAATATGCTTATTAAACAAATGTTATTTTTAAACACATCTGGTATTTTCAGTACAAAAATATAGTGAATACTTTCCTGGTCCAAACTGACCTGAATACGTGACCGTGCCAAGTAGACATTGGACTTCCATTCTGTCTTCATTTTCCGATACTGAGAAGACTTCGAATGAACAAACTGTTTACTGTAAGGTGCATTTAGTTCTCCTGTAACTGTGCTCTGAAATGACTTTGAAGTGCTGGTGCTATTCAAGGTATGAGGCCTGTACCGAAGGGTCACAGAACAGAAGAAACAGAGAAGGAAAACTGAAGATCTCTCTGAATGTTGTAATGTTTTGAATAATAAAATAGCTCCTAGGTAAACAGACATTCAAAGCCACCTAGCAGAGACATTAAAGCAGCTGCCCCAACTCGGACGGGCCACATACACAGCCAAAGACAGCAGGGTTTGTAAGCAGCACACAGAAGCACAAGTATCCTACGTAGCCTATAAACCCTGGGCTGTACTATGTGAATTTAAAAGAAAATACCTTAACACAAACCTCTTGACATGGCTGCTCATTTTGGGCTCAGAACGAGCGCAGCCAGTGGGGTTGATGGCGAGAGGAAGCTCCATGAGGGGGTTTCGGCCGTAACGGAAGGTGTAACGCTCACAGGCCTCAACCCCAGGAAGCTGTAATACAAAGAAATCCGGGTCAGTGAAATTGCAGAAGAGCCAAAAGAACAACTCTTAATACTTGAAACAAAACCATCTTCTTCAAACTGATGAAAGAAGTACAAAGAGTGCATTAAACTGTTTCCTGTTTTTCTTCTATTCTCTTTAAGAACATAGAGCCCCAAACAGGTAGCAGCCCAAAGACCAATTCTGATTTTTCTTCAGCAGTCTACAGGTTTCAACCATAATACAGAAGAAAGGAGTTTACTTCAGAGTAAAATGTTCCCAAGATGAGAAATATTTTAGGGCTGGTACATTCTGTGCTGCTGGAGATTGTGGGGAGGATTATTTATTTATTAAATGTATATGCCATTACTGCTGAGCAACTGGCAGTTGGAAACTACACACCTGAATTTATTTTCCTTCTTTACATTCCCACTGCCACTACACCACCAGCCAAGGAAAGGGGCTCTGATTTATTTCCACGGAACAGAAAGGAGTTTGTGTGTATATGCTTGTGTATGTATGTGTATCTGTCTCTCTATATTTATTTGTTCTAAGAATGAATTTCAGCTTTTGTTAAGTTCTGCTGTTCCAACTACAGCACTCTTCTCTACTGTATTCTATAAACAATTGCCACAAATGCCAAATTCTGAGCAAGAATGGATGAAGATTCAGCCTGGCACTCACTGATTCAGCTATTCTAGCCACTGCAGAGACCGTCAGGCCAAAAAGATCTTCGCCCTTGAGATATACAGGGAATAGCTGGAGCATTTCGGAGGTTTTCCGTATAGATGCAACAGGCTCAAGGATTTTATCCCAAACATCTGTACAGGGAAAAATACAATAAACAATAGAAATACAGAAAGAGAACTGAATGCTTTGCTCTATTTATTATTAGGACATTATTTATGGTTAGGGTAATTAGAGGTCCCAGACTAGATTTTATATCTGCTTTGGAAATAATGCTGGAATATAAAATACAGAGGACAAGGCTTAAGAGGTTATGGTTATATGCCTCCTCAAAACAGGTTTTAAAGGTGGATATTTCCGCAAGGAAGGCTATATTCATTGTATTATTTATTTTGGTCAGATGTTGCAAATTAAAATGCGATCACAAATGACAGTGACAATGATAATTAACATTTTCTAAAAATATTTATCATGGGAAATAGCCTTACATATTATTGGGATGAATTCCTCAATAATTCTGCTTTCCAGGTCTATATACATTCCTAAGCTAGTATTAAATCAAGATCAGAATTCTCAAGCAATCTTCTACTGGCTAGGAGTTTTCTGAAAGGCCTGAGGAGTGTAGTGGAGTTTAAATGCTGGAATGGGAACCTTCCAAAGCAAGATAATCAAAACCTGGTGATATGATTTTAGGCTGGTTTTGCTATCAGCTTCCAGAAAATGCCACATGACCATAAAGAAGGTAGAGTAATATGAAGGTAGAAGGTACCTAAAGGTAGAAGGTAGAAGGTACATGAAGAAGGTAGAGTAATATGAAAAAGAAAACACACCCATTTTGAGTTTTACATATCAGGACATAGTAAAAACCATCTGGTCCTTAGCTGTTCTTAAAAGTAGGTAAATATATCCTCAGATTCATGACATATTACACCTTGTCATCATTTATGGTTTCTCCATTTTGTAATATAAATATTATTTGTTTTTTTAACATGAAGTGAAAGTAAATAAATGCAGTGCTTAGAAAGACTATCTCAGAAATAGGCAAGCTGCTTTCCTCTGGGTATTTTAAACATCAGTGCCTATCAATTCAATCAGATCACCCTGGCCTAGCTCAGCTAGGGTTCCCGGGTTTTAATTTACCTTCTGGAGTCAGGCCAGTCAGAATCATATCTTCGTGTCCTTGCTCAATCACTCTGATCACAAACAAGGGAAAGCCGTCCTTCTCTTCAATGGAACACAGGTAACGGGAACGGCGGTTAGTGTATCGTATACTCCAATACAACCGGCTGGCCTCAAACCCCACCGGGTAGAGCACTTTTGAAGAGTGGAAGGCAACCATCTGGTGGGGCAGCAGCTGACCAATACTGTGGAAGATCAGGCTCCCCACCCGGAAAGTGTGCTCACGGTCCCCCCTCTGTACGATGCTAGCAATCTGTCGGACTTCGTCCCGCTGGACATAGACTCGCCTGAAGACTGCAAAATAACTGAGTTCTTGCTCATTAGTGCTCTTCGGTTTGTGCATTGGGCAAAGCATAGTTTTGTCTTTGAAAAACATGCATTGTGCTTTAATGGCACAGGTGAAGTGATAAACGTTGGTGCACCTTAACCTGTGGCAGCCACTGGTAGCACCCATCTTGTGGCAGAACACGCATTTCATTTGCAAGCCCCTTCGCAGAGCTAGCTCAACATTGATTAAGGCACCAGCTTGTGTCTCATAGACCTCAGTAGACCAAAGAGCACAGTTCAAATGAACCCAGAGGTCTAAATCCAGATTCAGAAGCCTGGCTGGTCCGTCAGTTAGCCCATCGCCCTCTTCATGGCAGAAGCAACATTTTCGGTAGTCTTTCAGGACAGGATCAGGTTTAAGGGTTGTGCCCAGTTTCTTAAGAAGCTCATCTATCTCCTCTTCACAAGTAGGTTTGAATGTTCCTTTAGGAATCACAATCTGCACATTCCATTTTTTCCATTTCATTCCTTTCCATTTCTTGTTCACTGGTCGACAGTCATCAAGGCCATTGGGAACAGTTCTTAAGCGGGGTTTCAATTTCACGGTTACTTTAAGTTCTTCTGGTTTGGGCTCCACTTTGGCTGCTTCAAAGGCAGGAGGAAAAATAATAAGGGGTGATGAGGGGGGAGAATTTTTTTCCTGCAGTTGAGGGAGGCAGTGAACATCAAATGTGGAGATGTTTGTACTATATTGGTGGAGACCTTTTGGAGGTTCTTTCATTGGAAACTGGATTTCAGGAGGGACGGATTCCTGAGAAATAATCAGAGCAGCAGATGAAGAGAGATTCGCAGCAAAAGTTATCTGCATGCATTATTGGGACTAGATCAGAGTTTTGTACTAAGTAACAGAAGTTTGCCTGGATTAATAATCACTTTGCAAGACTGGGTGGTTTTAAAATTCAGAGCTGAGAATATTAAAATAATTTTTAAGGAAATAGAATTGCAAATGGCTTCTTAACCAAAAGGATCTCTGGTTTTGAAAGGTACATATAAAATCTTGATACAAAGCATAATCTTGTACTATCATTCTATCATTGTAAATTGCGATTTCAACTTGGACCACGTTTAGAAAATGCAAAAGATATCTGAATAGATGGTTATATACAGTGGTGCGATTCAAGTAATTTAACAACCGGTTCTCTACCCTAATGATTTCTTCCAACAACCAGTTTGCCAAACTGCTCAGAAAGTTAACAACCGGTTCTCCCGAAGTGCTGCGAACTGGCTGAATCCCACCACTGGTAATATATCCATATTATATTCTTTCTTTGTCATGTACAGTCTGAACTGCTAAAGATATTATTAATGTCAGCAGCATCTATTTTATTGATAGAGGCAAATCTGAGTGTTCTTATTAAACACTGTGTGTGAGGGGGAATCTGAAGTAATTTACTTTATTTATAACTTTTAACCCACTTTTATTTAATGAAATTCTAGTGTACCAGTTATATTTTCCCATTAGTGTGATAGATCCCAACATTAATTGCAAAATCTTGTAAGGTATGAGTGAAGTGCTTTGAGATGTGCAGTAAATGTTTGAAGAGATCCACTTTATATAAAATCTAGAATATAATTAAAATAATTATATCCTAGAGTCCAAATTTTCCCTTCAAAATAGATTCATATATAATTATATATAATATATAGTTTTCACATTTGGAAACACTTTAAAACATATACACAGGTCCTATGTGAAAAAGGTGAATGTTCACTGCAGATTGATGCAAAAAAAAAGGCAAACAAATAAATGTATCTGATGTTAAACAAGCTGCATTGCTCTTGATCTTCTAGACAACTTTTTATTAAAATTTTATATTAAAGCAGTGTCATTGCAAGTATGTGGTAAGTATTTACCTTGATTTCTGAATTTTTTGCTTGCATAGAGGCTGAATAAAGAACTAAGCAATTGTTACTACAGAAGACAATGTCTTTCTCTCCTCTCTCAGACTTTTCCTTGGAATCCTAAAAATAAAAAACCCCAAACAAAACAATAAAATAGCGACAGAAACATTAAGCTCTTCAATATCTGTAGAAAGCGTATATTAAAACATGATTTTGTTTGAGAAATTTCTTTTAGGTTGGACTGGAAAAACATTCAATACTATCATTCTTAAGGATTTCACTAATAACATACATTTATAACAAATAAAATTTGCTCTCCAGCATACAGAATAGTTAAATGTATTAATAGAAAAAAAGAAATAAATATATTGCCTTATGATTATTTGCTTAGCTAGTTGTTAACTAGTAGTAAACATAATCTCAGGTCAAATAAAAATTAATAGATGGTAGGAAATTGAGGACATGCCAATTATCTTGGAATATTTTGGTATTTATACATAGAAATATTTCTATTTTATGCCACTTAAATGAAAGAAACATGATCCAGATTAAAGGAAAATAAATAACAGTGCTATATAAATCATTCCTGTACTACCAGAGATCATTTACTACTAAAAGAACAAATTTTTACATTAAATAAAGCAAAACAAGCAGCAATAGACAATTTTCCCAACCTTGGCATTTTAAGTTACTTGAACTTTCACTTCCCAATTTCCCCAGCCAGCATATTTGAACAAGGGTTCTAACACCTCAGGCGTGAAAAACTTCCTGAGCTCAAAATGGATGTTCTCATCATTCTGTACTTGATCAGAAGGACAGCGTTGTCTTGAACGGTCTGAAGTATTTTGAGCCCTGAAATCCACTTTTCTTTTGTGGATTATGACTGAACTGTTTTCCATGCCCTTCCCCTTCCAAAATAAGTACTAATGCAGCTGGGCTTCATCGTGTTTTTACCGCTACTGCTGAAGACCAGGTAAGGTAACAGTGTAGTAGAATCCTGGACATAGCAATACTTTTATTAAAATGCATAACTTCAGTTAGAGGTCATGTGGATGGACTATGTAGTGCCTTCTGTTGCAGACATGTAGCTTGCAATACAGATAGAAGAAGGTAGGACACAAAAAACAACAAACTTTTTTCCTATAAGTTCTTGAAAAACATTTTGAAAATAATCCTCTTAGTCAATATCAATGTAAGTTTGTCACTGGGAAGTAGTTAGCAAGGCCTCCCCCTCTGCCTCTGGTTTGATGGCCTTGGATAAAAAAAAAGGAGCTTGCTTTGATTCTTTGTTGTGCCCTATCCCTGGAATATTCGATACATTTCAAGTTTTATTCAAGTAAAATAGACAGCATTCAACTGATTTCAAATTTTATCTGCTGGAACACAGTCAACAAGAAACAGAATATTCCCAACCCTCTTGTACCCTTAATACTATAAGGCAGGGCTGTCAAACTCGCAGCCCGCAGGCTGGATGCGTTATGTGCTGGCCACATACACACCCGGTTTAGCGAAGGGGGAAAAAGTTGCGATACATCACATGACGACACCATGTTGACGCAAGTTTGACACCCCTGCTATAAGGGAAAACACAATTAAAAATGGAGGTCATTACAGATATACCTGTTTCAGGAAATGCAGTTCTTTGAAAGATTTTCGTACTCCACTGCCCAGTACTACCACTTTACAATGAGAACACCACTGTGACCTTAATGCCAAACCATCGGCAACATTTGGACTTTGTGCTTTATATCCTGCCAAAACTGATGATGAGAAGAATACAAATTCTTTTAATGTATGCATCATTATACTGTAAATATTCTTAGCCCTACAAATACCTGCTCCATTATCACTAAATTAATTAAATTTATATGCCACCCATCTCACTACCAAGAGCGTAGGCAGCTCACAATGTTACAAATAATAATATAAACCAATAAAAACATCAAAAGATCAAAACCCTGGACAGCAAAGTTAGAACACTAAGTTAACAACAAAGTGAATAAAACAACCGATGTGCACACAGGGTGGAGGTGGGATCTTCGACTAGTCGACTAGCCATGCCCTAAATGAGATGCCCTATCAGGGTGCCAAGCTAGTTGACAGAACTAGCTCTTCAGACCCTTTCAGTAGGTCAAGGGGGGCACAGGGTAAGCAGATTTCACCTCAAGGGGAATAATGTTTCAAAGATTAGGTGCCATGGCAGAAAAGGCTCTTCTCCTATATTCCACTAGCCACAGTTCCTTAGCTGAGGGAATTTGGAGTATGGCCCCTCTATCAGACTGAGTGGGGGGACTAAGATGGCTCCTCAGGAATTAGAATAACAGAGTTGGAAGGGTCCTTGGAGGTCTTCTAGTACAACCCCCTGCTTAGGCAGGGAACCCTACACCACTTCAGACAAATGGTTATTCAATCTCTTCTTGAAAATTTCCAGTGTTGCAGCACTTACAACTTCTTGAAGGCAAGTTGTTCTTGTCCTACCCTCAGGTGCTTTGGAGAATAGCTTGGCTCCCTCTTCTTTGTGGAAGCCCGAGATATTGGAATGCTGCTACCATGTCACCCCTAGTCCTTCTTTTCATCAGACCAGACATACCCAGGTCCAGCAACCGTTCTTTATGCTTTAGCCTCCAGTCCCTAATCATCTTTGTTGCTCTTCTCTGCACTCTTTCTAGAGTCTCAACATCTTTTTTACATCGTGGTGACCAACACTGGATGCAGGATTCCAAGTGTGGCCTTAACAAGTGGTATTAACACTTCACGTCATCTTGATTCTATCCCTCTGTTGATGCAGCCTAGAACTGTGTTGGCTTTTTTGGCAGCTGCTGCACACGGCTGGCTCATATTTAAATGGTTCCACTAGGACTGCAAGATCCCTCTCACAGTTACTACTATGGAGCGAGGTACCATCTATACTATACCTGTGCATTTGGTTTTTCTTGCCTAAATGTAGAACCTTACTTTTTTCACCAGTGAATTTCATTTTGTTCAATAGGGCCCAAAGTTCAAGTCTATCAAGATCTTTCTATATCTTCAGACTATCTTCTGGAGTGTTGGCTATTCCTGCTAGCTTGGCGTCTTCTGCAAATTTGATGAATTCCCCATCTATCTTCTTGTCCAAATCATTGATGAATATGTTGAAGAGTACTGGGCCTAAAACAGAGCCCTGGGGTACCCCACTGCATACCTTTTTCCATGTAGATGCAATTCCATTGAGGACTACATGTTGAATGTGGTTGGTTAGCCAGTTATGAATTCATCTGGTGGTGATGCTGTCTATTCTGTATTCCCCAGTCCCCTCCATTAAGGCACATCATCTGATGGGACCCTGTCGGATCCAAACGAAGGGATTTGATGGAAAAGAGTGCATGGACCAGGAAGGAAAGAGGTGATGGGTATCACTCTGAATGATTGGATGAGTAATCCAAAAAAGGAATCTTGTTGGTTGTGAGGGGCACAAGTGAATGGCTTTATAACTTATTAACTAACATAGTTACTTTGTATTTTAATTGGACTTCTTTTTCTCTCTATTAAAATGGTGGTCAGGCTTTATCAAACCATTAGAGACTGGAATGTAAGAAAACTTTTTATTCCGTTGCTGTATGGATTGATTGACAGCTTCTAACATCTCTAAACTGAAAAGATAAGGGGATGTCCAGAGAAAATCTCCTGCTAAAAGAAAGCTTGTCAGTGCTAATTGGCATCTGGTCTGTCCCTTCACCAACTCCAAGAAACCTTTTTCCTTGTAAATGTCTTAAATTTTATGCCCATTCTGATGTCAGATCTCATTTAGATGGACACACATGTAACATGTTTGACTACATGTAGCTGATTTACTGTAGAAAGTACTGGGCCATGGCCTGTTGAAAACTGGGCTGCAGGAGAGAAATGAATGGTTGACAAGCCCACGCTTGCGTGTGAAGCTCCACTCTAAAAATGGAGCTGTACACAGGTGAGTATGCCTGCCACTCACACACACACACTCACACACCACACCAGGCAGAGCCACCAAGCTGGAAAGATTGGAAACTGCTGTTTTCTCCTGTCCAATCCCCTTTTCTCCTGCATTTTCTTTGATGTCTTAGCTATCAAATGGAATGTAAGCTAAGGATCTGGGCTCCCTCTTCCAACGAGAGGAATCCCTTTGATCAGAATATTCTGATAAATTGTACTTAAAATAGTCTTCCAGGTTTGGTCTGTCTCATTGAAAAATATGGATGCCGAGGCTCCAGCTTAAAAAGCCGTATTTGACCTTCAGTTGCACCACAACTTTATTCATATGTATTAATGTCCTCTTATCGTTACTAAGTACCCTGGTGGCCCAGTGGTTAGCATGCAGAATTGCAGGCTAACTGTGCCCACTATTAGCAGTTCGCTTCTCACCAGGCTCAAGGTTGACTCAGCTTTCCATCCTTCCAAGATCAGAAAAATGAGGAGCCAGATTATTGGGGGCAAGAGGCTGACTCTGTAAACTGCTTAGCGAGGGGTATAAAACAGTGAGAAGTGGTATATAAGTCTTAAGTGCTATTGCTATTGGGAAAGAGTTGATGGGGGGTCTGGTCTCTGGTCTATGACTGTAATAAATTGAATTGAATTGAACCAATGGGGTGGATGGTTCTGAAACTGTATCTGTAACTTTGGCGCAGAGGTGATCAATTCAGTTCAATTCCGCTCCAATCTGTTGGGTCGTTCAATCATTCAGTCCAAATCTATTTGGCTCACTGAACTTTTTGGAGTTCAACTGACACAGAACATCACTGAATCCCACTGACTGAATCGATTGAAAATCTGATATGATTTTTAAAAAGGCTCAGAGATGAGAAAGGGATTAGAGACTGAAACATACGATGAATGGTTGCAGGAACTAGCTGTGTCTGGTCTAACAAAGAGAAGGATCGGGGTGACATGATAGCAGTCTTCCAATATTTAAGGGGCTGCCCCAAAGAGGGGGTTCACCTAGTTTTCAGAAGGCAAGACAAGAAATAACAGATGGAAGCTCCAGTCTAGAACTAAGGAGGAATTTCCTGACTAATTGTTGTGTCCACTGCTAATCTGAAGTTGTCTTCAGAAGTTGTGGGTGTTCCATCACTGGAGGATTTCAAGAAAAGATTGGACAACTATTTGTCTGGGATGGTGTAGGGTCTTCTGCCATTAGCAAGGGTGGACTAGAAGATCTCCAAGCTCCCTTCTGACTTATCTTCATGTTCTCTGCTCTTCTGAACCTGCACAAACTCCTCCAAATTATTAGGTTCGTTCAGCAGTTTTACTTTTACCAACTAAGAAAAGGTTCTCTGGAAACTTTCCCAAGACTTCTAGTCAGCTGGGAAGAGGGTTCAAATATTACCAGCCATTTTTCATTTCTTCTTTTTTCTCCTCTTGACAAAGAAGAGGAAGTATACCTATTCTCCAAAGACTCTGAAAGTAGGGCATGAAACAACGGAAATCTATCAAGGAGAGAAGCAACCTGGAATTAAGGAGAAACTTCCTAACAGTGAGGAATATTAACCAGTGGAACAACTTCCCACCAGAAGTTGTGGGTGCTTCATCACTGGAGGTTTTTCAGAAGAGACCGGACAGCCACTTGTTTGTATACAGTCTTGGTATCAGTTAATAATCAATCATTATTTATTTATTTATTTATTTATTTATTTATTTATTTATTAAACTTTTATACCGCCCTTCTCCCGAAGGACTCAGG
>JANHZT010002947.1:65542-76766 GCA_032468215.1 Stegonotus admiraltiensis
CCACCGCCGTCAGATGTTCCTCCAATGACAGGCGGGCATCAAGGAGGACGCCTAAGTTGCGAGCCCCTTCCGTAGGGGCTAACGCATTAACGCATCCCATCCTACCTAATTTACAGTTAGTTTTTGACTTACAACCACTATTGAGCCCCAAATTTTTGCTAAATGAGACAGTTGTTAAATGAGATTTACTCCATTTTACGACCTTTCTTGCCACAATTATTAAGTGAATCATTGCAGCTGTTAAATTAGTAACAAGTTAGTTAAGTGAATCTGGCTTCCCCATTAATTTTGCTTAATAACCATTAAGTAAAAGGTTATATGTTGAGAACTACCTATCTATGCATTGTCCTTCTTGGTGTTTATTTTTTTCAGTAACTTCTGTAGCAGTTTCGAACTAATCATGATTAATGACTGATATCAGATTAGTTCCCTTGGAAGCAGAATAACAACCAATCCTACAAATCTTTTATCAGAATTCAATTGATATTACTGACAAAAATAAAAAAGTAATAAATAAATTTTTAGCTTTTATCTTGAAATCCCTTTTTAAAATCTTCAATGCTGAGTTTAACTTCTTATTTATTAACAAAATATTAGCAGCTCACACACTGACTCACCATTTCCACTTGATAAAAATGGGGCATTGTGTGGCTTGAGTCCGTAAGGCCCTGTCAGTCCAGGGGGGCCGAAGGTTCCAGACTGAGGACCATGAAGTAGTACATGTTGCCTGTACTCAAATGCTGGATTTGTTCTGTGTGGATTCATTATTCCGATGGATGATGGAACATCAGATGCAGTGCTAATTTCATAGCTGTTTGGAATTCTGACGTGCAGAAGATTGGAGAATGCAGCCACCACACTACCAATGTTCTAGAGTGGAGAAAAATAAGTGTATAGTTTCTTTGTCGTTAATAAGATACACATAGTCCTCACTTATCAACCGTAATTGGGACAAGGAACTCCCATCACTTAGCAAGGTGGTCATAAGGGGCAACATCACATCACAATGGACATTCTGGCAGTCCTAGTTACCCCTGTTGTGTCGCAGCATCCCACAATCACATGATTACCATTTGCACTTCCTGCTGGCTTCCCTCTTGCCTTTATCAGAAAGTTCAGTGAACATTATAAATAATCATGTGACTATGAGGACTCTAGAACTTCCACAACATTAATTCGTTGTAAGTCAGATAGATCTTATATGTTTGGAATTAAAAAAAAATCCTCCCATAAATAAAAATTAAAGGATTGTGAGCAAACTCAGATGAAAGGGAATAGGAGAATCAGCACTTCCATATACTGACAAGTGATTAAGAATTGGAAAAGATTTTAGGAATATATGGGCAGTTTTAACATATAATACATACAGAAAGTTTTTCAAGACATTAGAGTTAAGGCTGGGGCTTTTCGGTTTGGATATAAATTATCCAGGGTTAGGGTAAGCAGCTACCTTTGCTGATCATACCGAATTGTTCAGAGTGGTAAAATCAAACTGGTCACACAGGTAAGAAATTGGCAAATGTAATTCAGGACAAGAATGTATAAAATAATGTATTTTAGTCCACAAAATCCTAACTTTAAATTAATGGGATCTGAAATGATCATGCAACTAATGAAGAAAGGGATTTTGGAGTGCCAGTGGATAGCTTGAATTAAAACCCAGTAAAAGACGTTAATTACAAAATTGGAATGATTAGGAAAGGAACTGAGAATTGAATGGCCAATAGGATAATGTTCTTATGCAGCATATAGCAAAGCTATTGAGCTTAGCTTTTATGACCCTATTATATACAATTCAATGAAACGATACTGAAATTGCATAGCAGCATTTAGTACAACTGACTGCAGTAGAAATAAAATTAGCAACCAAGACATCAGTAGCACACTGAGTACGGCACCCAGCCTTGTCCATCTAGAGGTGGTTCCTTTACCTCTGCAGCTGTAGGATGCAAAGTAATGGCAATGGACACAAGCCCAGATTCTGTGTTATTTGGGGCAAGTCCAAGCTGAGAACTGAAGAAAGTTGAACAAGGCTCCATTTTGATGAAATTTTGCTTTGCTTCTGAAACTTAAAGAGAAGACACATCGGAATGTGGTTAGATTGCAATATTCCCCAACCTCAGCAACTTTAAGATGTGTGGGCTCCAACTCCCAGAATTCCTCAGACAGCCATGCTAGCTAGGGAATTCTGAAAATTGAAGTCTACTTATCTCATCACTGGATTAGAGAAATCAGTATACATTTGTTCAGAATAAATGTTGGCTTTACCCTTTCCAGTACTGGCTGGCAGAATTGGAATGACAGGAGATGGAATGGACTGTGGCATCTCTTCTTTTACTGCTGACAGATCCGGGTACCTACTTATTTCCATGCCCATGACGCTCTCAGGAGAAGAAGAAGGAACAAAGCTATCTGGACTTTCTCTATCATCACAAGGATCCTGAATCCTAAGACACACAGCAAAACCAGGACATTTGTAAGTATGGTTCACATATACAAATGGACTAGACAACACTAGCTTTGTAGTCTGGTCCCAGGAAATTGCATTTTTCTTTTTCAACAAAGGTCATTCAGTGACAGAACAGAGTCTAACTCTGATTTTTAAAAATGGGAGAAATAGATCAAAACTAGAGAAAACTATTCTGAATGCTTAAAACTACATTACATGGATGAACTATAAAAATAATGGGCTGAACTAGCCTGAAGCCCTTGGAAGTTCACAATTTGTGCTGTCTTTGGAGTGGCTTGTTGAGACATAAATTACAGATATTCCTTTAATTTATAGATCAAAGAACTTAATAGCAAAAATATCATTATGGGACAGCAGATTCTGCTCAGTATCAAAACACATGAGCAATATTAAGCACAATACAATGTTAATGCCTTTAAAAAAAGACACCTACCTGAGCTCTTCATGATTGTTATGAGGCGGGGTTGGAAGAGAAGCAGGGACATCCACACTCTTAGGACCCTGAATTATGGCCCTGGCTAACAAATCATCCTGTGGCCTGAAAGGCAGCTGAAACTGCTTTGAACCTAAAGCTTTGGCAACAGATAGGATGCACAGATTAAACAAATGATTTTAAACAGCTACCTGACTGGACTGGATTAATGAAAGCTTACATGCATCTCTGAGGAACCAGAGAATGTTTTGCTAACATTTAGTAACATCCAACATATTCTATGTGTAGGCTATTCTAGACTCAATTTGGAGTAGGTCATACATGGACCAAAATATGTTTCTTTTGCCTGAATCTGAACATGTGTTTGGAAGAGGCATAGAAGTTCCAGGGTAGGTTTACAGGAGGGAAAAGGTAAAGACAGCAAAGATGGGGAAAGGTGAAGCAAGGAAGGGGCAACTAAGAGGAAGGGCAAGTAAGTCTGGACCAGTTGGATTATTTATATTCATTTATTTATTTTAATACCCTATCTTTATTATTTTTATAAACAATGCAAGGCAGCACACATACCTAATACTCCTTCCTCCTCCTATTTTCCCCACAACAACTTTGTGAGGTGGATTGGGCTAAAAGTGAGTGACTAACTCAAAGTCATCCAGTCGTCTTTCATGCCTAAGGTGGGACTAGAACTTAGAGTCTTCTGATTTCTAGCCTGAACTGTGCTGAATTTAATTATGGATGTTGCACTGAAGGAAAGGGAAGTGAAGGGGATGGGTGGATCAGTGGGTGGCTGAAGCAGAGGAAAAGGGCAGAGAAGAATGAGATACATTAACCTTGTCCTATTTGTCTTGCAAGACACATTAAGAATTTTGCTTGGTTGAATCCTACAAGAATCAAGTAAGAACATCTTTGGAAAAAAATAGCATATTGTTCCTCATTTTCTCTTAATCATAGTTTCCCCAGAAAATCAGGATACTAAAGCTCGGAGATATTCCATGATGGAGTCCATATTTATGGAACAGTTTTCCCCTGGAAGATAGATTAGTCCTGGCTATTGTGGCTTCCAAGGTGGAGGTCTTCCATTTTTTTAAATTAGTTGAGTGAATATAATATATATATTATGCAACTCTGGTTTTATTGATTATTGCCATCAAGTCATTGTTGACTTTTAGCAATCACATAGGCAGATTTTCTGCAAAGTGATGTGGATAGCAAACATCTTACCATCAGTTCCTCCCAACATTCCAGCTTTGGTAGCAAGTTCTTCAGTCGTTGCAAATCCATTCACTATTTTTTGGCAAGTCACAGGTGGAGGTGTAGGAGGAAGGGATGCTGGAGGTGTGGGTGGGTTACTGAGATTATTTTGCTGCACGAGAGAAGATATTTTCAATTAGTTTTCCAAAGGATTGTTGGGCAAACCTGCACATTTAATAACAAAATTAACTAGTAGAAATAGAATGCATACATATTAACTCAGTTCAGACTGAACACCAAGCCATGGTTTCAGTGCTATGCAAACAAGGTAACAGGGCTTTCATTTTCTGTAACTACTAACTATTAATCGTTACTAGCATAGTAAAGTAACAATTTTTTTTTAGTTTTCTTACAATTACTCACCAAACACACAAATTATGACTGGGACTACTTTTAGGACAAATACAAATCATAATTTCCATGTTCTGTTTGCCACTCTGCATCAGGTAATCAAGAGCATATATCAAGTAAGGAAAGAAATCAATCATACTGTTTTTGTTTGAAAACTGGTTCTCCAGGTCTTACTGAGAATGAGGGAAGAAAGCATCTTCTTCAAGAGCAGATTTTAAAGTAATCTTCTGCTAACAGTACGGCACTGATGAAAGTGAAGCTTTGTGCCAATGAGTTAATGGGCATACATCAACAATCACTCTTTTAAAAACTAACCTAGAATTAGAATGGGAGATATTTGTTTATAAAATTTTCTCATTTGCCTTTTGGGACAATTCTATTTTGCCGGTTTCAACCCTTTTTTGATGTGGCTTGGTTAGTTTCTCCAAATAAATTGTATCTAATGAACAAAAAAAAACCCCACCCCATACTCAGCTGTGGGGTTAAATAACACTCTGTCACATTGGTTGATTCTTTTATCAATGACTCAAACCCCTTAGAAAAGCATGCAAGAGTAAAGCAAAAGCCTCCTTAGAACATGGGCCACGATGCACACTCTAGAGCAGGAGTGGGCAATTATTTTCATCTCATTTCCTACAGCCTTGATAGCACATTCAGCACATATTGAGGTTTATTCCATCTGCAGTAGTCAATTCTGTTATCAGCGGGAGATATTCAGGCAATGCTGCCATCTTTATTTATCTTTATTTTTTAGTTAGGGATTTCATATCCTATCATTGAGTTAAGTGGCTTCGATATCTCTAAAAGCCATGTGTAAATTAGCCAATAACAAATAGAAGAATAAAAACAACAGCCATCATGGGAACAAGAGTAACATCAACTTGAGCGTTTTTGTTTTTGTATTGTATTGTATTGTTCTGTGTGTTATTTATATGGTGTGCAGTTTGTGCTTTTTAATAGAAATGTAAATAAAGAGAATTTTATATAAAAAAAAGAGTAACATCAACTTCAGGTATTTCAAAAAATCCTTGAAGACTAGAATGGCTTTGCTGCTTTCTGGAAGGGGCGTAACAATAGATTCTGGGAAAATCTCCCGGTCACCAATTACCATTGGCTGACCTCCAAAAGGAGAAACAATTACAGAAGGGCCTTGGGATGGTCTCTTAAATCTATGCAAAATCAGTGGTGAAATCCAAACCAGTTTGCTACTGGTTTACTGGCCGTGCATGCGCACCAAAGCACGCTTGGTGCGCACATGCGCATGCACAGTACGCGCCAAAAGGAGGCTTGGGAAGGTAAGTAGAAGCTGGGGGGGGATCAGATGTGGTGCAAGCTAAACTGCGCTGCACAGCTGATTGTTGGAAATACCGGTTCGGAGGTATTTTTAACTACCGGTTTGACTGAAGTGGTAGCTAGCTACCGGTTTGCCCAAACCGGTAGCTTTTTTAAACTACTGGTTCATCCGAACTGGTAGTTTTTATCACTACTGGTTCTCCCGAACCAGAGCGAACTGGTAGCATTTTACCCCTGTACACAGTGGACCTAAACCTAATATTTTGTCTTTGAAATAGTAATCCAGGGTGGATTTGTTAATAAATGGAGAGTAGGATTAAAACTTTCACATGTACATGTCTTTGAAACACATTAAAATATACGTTTTCATTTTTTTCCCTTTTTTCCTAATGTTTTCCTGCAAGTGCAGGCCCCACTTTTTTGGATCAATCAAGTATTGTACCAAAATTGACCAAACAGCTTGTTGCCAGAGCCTGACATTGTAGGCCGAGAGAAAATGAATGGCTCAAAGTCACAGATGGCTTTTATGCCCAAAGATGGGACTAGAACTCACTGTCTCCTAGTCACTGGTCCAAAGGCACCCAGCTAGCTTTCATGCCTAAAGTGGGGCTAGCATTCATAATCTCCTGATTTCTAGCTTGGTGCTTTAACTACTAGAGCAAACTGGCTCTCTAAGTATAGGCTTTAACATGCCACAACTTTTCAGTGAATGGGAAGGAAGAATGAAAAATGTGAGGAACGGTCTCAAGAAATCCTGAGGTATGTAAAATAATGAATCCCACTTTTCTTATAAAATTTTGAGAGAATTACATAGAAAAATAATACACCTTGTAGATTAGCTGAGAATAGTAATCAGATACCCCATCAAGCGTAGCACTACCGAAAGCTCCTACAAGTCGACTTCCACTACTCTGATGACTGCTACCATACGGGAGAAAGTGGGCGAAGCTCATTCCAATCATTGGCTCCATTAAAGGCAGCAAGGAGAGCTGCTGGGGAAAAGATGCATAATTGATCACAATTGATAAATTACAGTAGGAAGATTGCTACTTTTATAAGCTTAAGCAATCCAGATACAAGCATTTGAAAGTTTCCTTATACTAGGCAAAATCCTAACTTTTATATATTGTTCTTAAAAAATAAATATTTTTGCCAGAAATAATGACTCCCAAATGCAACAATTGTGGAAGCCTTGGTCTTAATCCCATATTTTCAGGATTCAGAATGTTCTCAGTGAAATCCTTTCATCATCATCGTCGTCATAACCATTCCATCAAGACCCAGCTCAAGATTGCACTTTTGTTCTAAACTGTCAAGAGTTTTATGGCTGCTAATGTAAAAAATTAACAATAATAAAAAAATTGCTTTAATCTTTTCTCCAAACAAACTTTTTTTTCCACCAATATATTTTTTATTCCATTTCTCCTTTGTGTCACATCTCTCGGCAGCAAGGAC
The DNA here is from genome assembly GCA_032468215.1 of Stegonotus admiraltiensis. Lineage (NCBI taxonomy): Eukaryota > Metazoa > Chordata > Lepidosauria > Squamata > Colubridae > Stegonotus > Stegonotus admiraltiensis. The sequence goes on from JANHZT010002947.1 coordinate 72,796, forward strand.
TTTTATTACAGCAGTGGTTGAGTGCACCACTTGAAGAAATGATTGGTCAGGATAGGAGATCATCCTGAAAAAGTTCTATCTCTATGTCTATGAAGATTCTCAGGCATCCAAATCATTGTTGTCCTAAAAGTGCTTTTTCAAGAGGCAACTGGACTTTGTTCTCCTTGAAAACATTTTGCTTCTCATCCAAGAAACATAATTGTTTGAGAACTAAAGACGTTTTTTTGAATGAGAAGTGAAATGTCTTCAAGAAAAAACAATGAAAGTCCAGTTGCCTCTTGAAAAAAGCACCTTTGGACTTCCATCTCTGTGGTTATTAAGAGTCAACATCAATTTGATTACATGATGGCATGCAATTAATCAATCCAATAAAAAGTGATCTATTAGAAAGCTCACAAAGGAGAAAACTACTTTCTGGAATATTTTATAATAAATGCAAGAAGTAGGTAAGTATCAAATGAAACTTAGAAATGCTCATACCTGTATTACTAAATGCTTTGAATAAGGAAACATAGTAAAAATAGAACACAGATACCTAAAAAACCAAATATGACATTTTCAATGCCTCTTTTCCACTTCTTCCAAAACTTTTCATTATGGATTATACTTTTCAGTGCTCACCTGTTTCAACTGCATGAAAGTTTCTGTGTTAGGAAAAACAGTCTGTTTTTCTTCTTCCTCTTTTTTTTTCCTTTTAGGCCGAGATGTTGCTTTTTCACCTGTCCTCTGAGTTCGTTTGTTTCTCTGTTTCTTCATTTCATGTCCTAAATCTGCTCTCTGAACTTGGCTGTTACCACACCTTAATGAGCCTTGCAACGGGTTCCCTAATGGCTGGTTAAGGAAAAAGCAAATATAGCATATCGTATCACTTTAATAAAAGTCCTAGATGTTCAAAACTCAGACCCTATAAACTGACCTCTGAATTTGATAGTGAAACTATCTACCTACCTTCCTACTTCCCACCCAGGTCATCTAACGATATGATCACAAAGATAAATATCAATGGACATATAGTTTAACTGCTTCCTCATTCCCCTTAACCAAATTCAAAACCAGCTGTAAAAATTGAAAGAAGACCCAACTACCCCCAATTTCATGAAAGAATCAGTTGGATTGAGGCTGAGCTTCAGAAGTCACAGTAAATAGCACAAGTCTTTCCCCATTACTGTCATGATTGGAAGATGTTATCCTATTGGCCAGAGACATTGGAATGTTGGGGAGGAAAGCACCTGTTTTAGCAAATGCAGATAGTCCTCACTTAGCAACCCCAATTGAGGCTGAAAACTCAGATGTTGAGCAACATGGCCACTAATTGAGACGTCACGCAACCATGATGGATTTATATTACTTTCCATTTGATTGTTAAGTCATCCTGTGACCGTCACTACTGATTTTACTGCTGGCTTCTCCATTGACTCTGCTTGCTGGAAGCCAATTGTGAAGCGTGGAAATGTTATATGACCATGGGATGCTGTAACAGTCATAAATGTGAGGACTGTTCATAAAATTACTTTTCAGTGCTGCTGTAACTTCAAATGGCCATTAAACAGGGCAGACATTAAGCAAGGACTGGCAAGGATCTAAATTGCTGAGAAAGATATATCTGTTACCCAGCAACAAATGGGTGTGGACACGAACAAAGTACTTCCTACCATATATTTTCCAATGTCCTGAAAGTCAAGCTGTTATTATAAAAAAATGTTTACCATGCTGCTTTCAGCCAATTCCTGTTTTTCGATTAATTTGTTCTCCTCAGCATTCTCTGGAAGGTGGAAGCTGCTATCTGATTTCTGACTGATGTGACTGGTGGCTGTTTTGTTCTTAAGCAGGTGCTTGAGGAGTTCATTCCCTGACTCCACTTTTGCAGGTGGTGTGTTGACAGGTGGTGCCAGATTCTGTGCAGGAGAGGAAAGCTGAATGGCAACTTTCTCATCTTCCACGTCAACATCCCTTTCAGTCTTCATCTTAGATTCAGCTTGAATGGAGCACTGATCAACTTCTGCCTTTTCTGGTCTAATTTCTTGAAGGCTTGCAGAAATATCGCTCTTGGCCGTGTCCGTTTCTGGGTTTAGACTCAACGGTTCAGGGAGTTGGTTTTGTGGCAAATTGCTTTCTGCAAGTTGAGCTTTCAGTTCTAAGGAAGACTGACCCTCTGCAGCATGTGGTGCTGCTGCATCTGGCAGTTCTTCTTTCTCCGTTTCTCCCGAGTTGCGTGCAAGCTCACCAGGAGTGCTAAGAGTTGGGGTGGACACAGGATCCACAACAACTGGGGTTGGAGGAGCAGTTATATCTGAATGAGGTGTTGATGGTGTATTCACAGAGTCAGTGTCATCCTCTTTTTTCTTCTTTCTTGTTCTTTTCTTTTTGCCCTTCTCCTCAGGAATGATATCAGAATACAGTTGAATCAGAGACTGATTTACTGGATTTGTCCCAGCAAAGTTTGTCCCAGGTGGCAGGCTGGAGTCCTGACTGCAGGCCAGACCACTGCTAGTTCCTGGAGAAACTGCAGGCACACCAGTGGCAAACTGAGGCCTAGGCAAGGACTGGGTAAAGCTGACTCCAGAAATACTTCCGTGGGACTGCTTAGCAGAATGGTAAGTAGAGCTTCCACCATGAACTGGGACTGAATCAGATGCAAAAGGGGAAGATCCCGCCTGCTGCTGCTCATTGCATGGTGGAAAAGTGGCAGCAGGAGGAGAGTTTAAGGGTCCTGCTGGCAAAATTGATCCTATCTGCTGCTGCTGCTGCGGTGGTGGTGGTGGTGGCGGCTGCTGTGGAGACTGCTGAAGGGGCTGTGGTGGCCTCATAAAATCACAAGGTCGATCTGAACCGAGGTAAGGTATTTGAGGGAAGGGCGTTCTAGCATTTAATTCAGAGCTCACAGTGCCATGCTGCTCCATTTCTATCCTTTGTTGCAGTGCTCTCTGTCGATCCACTTCCTGCATAAGCTGGATTCGTTGCCTTTCCTGCTGCTCCCGCAAACGCTCTTTTCTCTCTCGTTCCTGGAAGCTTTCACTAAATGGGTTATTGTCCTCAAATTCCACACGAGGTGGGGGACCCGACTGTACACTGGGGCTGGGGGCTAACACAGAAGCAGGTGTCCCAGGATTAACTGGCAGCTGGGGGATCGGAGGTGGCATTCGTGGTGCATTGTGGGAGAAAAGTACTGGAGTGTTTGGAGGTTGCCAGCTGGGCAAGCATGGGATTCTGGGCGGATTGGGTTGGCCAACTGTGTGCTGTGGATGCTGAAGCTGCTGGGTTATCATTGGGAAATTCTGCTGGCCCATGGCTGGTGATGACCCTCCAGGGACCATGGGGGACTGCGAAGCAAGGCCTGGCATCCCTGAATGGGGTCCCATTCCAGACTGCTGCTGTTTTATCCGGTATTCTTCAATCAGCTCTGCATGCTCTTTCTGCTGCTTTCGTATCTGCAAAATTCATTTCTTATTTAATTCTAATATAATTTTTAATTATCTTTATCCCGCCTTTATTATTTTTATAAATAACTCAAGGAAACGAACATACATACACTCTTTCCTTCTACTCTCCCCACGGAAAGGCTGACTATAGCGAGATTTTATGATGAATCGCATGGAACCCAAGAGCTCTTACCTGTTCAAGCTGTTTTTGAACCATGCTCTGCTGCTCAGTGACGTGTTTCAGCTGCTCTGCATCCTCCTCTGGGAACTCACGTCCAGCTTTCTTTGCTGTGCGCTGTTTTGCAGAGAGGGCTTTCTTTGATTTTCGGTGTGCTCCAATTTGCTCTTCAAGATACTTCTGCTGCATTTGGAGAAGCTGTTGGGTTTCCTGTAGCCATTCTTCGTATTGCTTTCTATATGAATCATCTGAGGTTAAAAGATAACAAATGCCATGTTCCTTTCAAGTTTTTTTTAATTATTTATATGCCGCCCTTCTCTGGAGACTCAGGGTGGCTTACAATGCGTTAAGCAATAGCCTTCATACTTCTGTAT
>JANHZT010002947.1:76866-90036 GCA_032468215.1 Stegonotus admiraltiensis
CTTGAGCCTGGTGAGATTTGAACTTACAGTAATTGCAGGCAGCTGGTGTTAAATTATAGTGCATTAGTCTGCCATGCCACCAAGGCTCTTCACCAAGTTAAAGGGAGATCTTTATTTTTGCTTTGGGCCATGTTGTTATTACAAAGAATTCCTCCACTGACCCTCAGACTATTACTAGCATCCATAAAACATATTTTCAAGCAAGCTACAGAAAAGAGATCTGCAACTGCCCTCTCCCAAGCTGTTTTATGTTCAACATAATATAGGTAGTCTTTGGCCATAATTGAGTGTGGAACCATGGTCATAAACTGAGCAGATCATTAACAGATGATCATGTGACTGACCCGATTTTATGTTATTTTTTTGCAATAGTCGTTAAATGAATGTGGAAGTTGTAAAGTGAATGCTGCGGTCAGTAAGTGAGCTCACTGTTTTCAATTGGCAGTTTTTGATGGAAACCAGAAGTAAACCAATTTCCAGCCAAAAACATTATAAGTTGTGGTCATGTGACCATGGAATCCTGCAAATAGCTTAAATGCTAGCTAACTGCAAAGTGCCCAAAATGCAATCATGTGACCATAGATTGGGGGTGGCCATCAGAATTTCACAATCATGTGACCAAAGGTTGGGGGTGGCCATCAGAATTTCAAACAGTCACAAAGCGACTGGCCAACAAGAAGGACTACCTGTATTAATACTTTGTCTCAAACATAAATTCCTTTCAAAGTATGTTTTAAACAATGGAAAAAGTATAAAATATTTTAAAGAAATGCCAAAATAGCTTTCATAAGGAAAAAGGGGCCATGTTTATCTTAACCTAGCCAATGGTCCATTACTTTTTTAAAAAATCAGCGATAAGGCTGAATACACTTTTACACAAAAATATATTAAGTCCATAAAAAATTAAACATATGAATGAATATCTAATTACTCATTAATAATGAAAGTTACTCAGAGAAATTTCAGTAATATACTGTATTTTAGATATTGCATTATTTTTATATATTATGTTTATGGAGTTTAGAAATCACGCCCCAAGGACGTGAACAGAGTTATACTTACTTGTAAATCCAGGACCAAAATTTGGAGGATTTGGTCTAGACATCTGAGGTGTTAGACTACCATCCTTAAAAGAGAAAAAAACAAAAACAAAATTTCTTGAGATGATCTGAGGAAGGCATGGGGATTTTTCCAGCTCAGAAGTCAGATTATGTCAGTATTTTTCAACCTTTAAGATGTGTGGACTTCAACTCCCAGAATGCCCCATGATGGCTGGGGAATTCTGGGAGTTGAAGTACGCATAATTTAAAATCCCCAAGGTTGAGAAATACTGCATTATGCACATAGGCTGTGTGAATGATTTTGCCCCCAGTACTAAAAGTGCAATGCCTCACATATGAATCAGCTATCTCTCCATTTCGAACCCTTTCCCCAATAAATAAAACCACTATTATGGCAATCAGAGGTAACAGTAACAATCATCAGTAAGACAGGGAAAGGCAATATTTCAGATTCAGCCAAACCCATCCATAAAGTACTATACAAGAACAATTGGGGATTTGGTTCCTACTTTAACCACTAGACATATTGCCCTTAAAAATTATTATTTTGAACGGATTTATTACAGATCTCAGAAAAAAAAAATTACCTGTGTAACTGCTTGTGGTATTAGATGTTGGCCTTCACTGCTCTGGGCTCCAGGTCCTGTCTGACCCATAAAGGCAAATCTAGTAATAGGTAAAGGAAAATAACAATTTGGTTTATTTTTTATGCCACTTGTATTAATGAAGAGATCATAATATCAAACAATTCCATCATAATATAAATCAGCTGACATTTACTCATCTGTACCTATAATTATTTTAAGATCCATCCATCCATCCATCCATCCATCCATCCATCCATCCATCATGCAGAACAGAAATAAAAAGAAAATAAACTTATTCAATGATAGAATTGTATAGATTCATTAATATCTCTGGCAAGCAAGTAAGATCTGAACTTATAATTAAGGAAAAGAGCTGCACTTTCATATTAGTATCTAAGAGAACAATACTGTATCATTTTAGGCAAAAGCATCATTTTTCACCAACCTGTTCATGACCAATGGGGGCATCCCCATATTGTTCTGTGCCATAACTTTATTGATCCCTTTCAGAGCTACCATCTTCGCTTTCATTATAGGATCAGTAATTGCATCAAAATCTAAGAAAACAGAATGTTAGAATATATAATGTTTACAAAGTATTCAAATCATGTTAGTTACAATTCTGTGAACTGTAGTCTTTTCATATTTATATCTGCTAATCAATTCAGTGTTGTTGTTGTTTTAAGAAAAAAAGTTGTGTATTTGAAAAACTGTTTCCATGGATATGTTGAATTTGTTTTAGATCACAAACTGAAGCTACCAGCAATCATTTTAGAATCATTTTGCACTCAAAGTTTACATGACCTTAGGCTAAAATTGGATAGCTAACTGGTGATTCAGATAAATATTTTGGCAGAAGCAGAAACGTTAAACTGTCAGTTTTTCTCTTAATGCCTGCACTGAGTTAGTGCCAGGAATTAAATGAAATTTGTTTTCAAGAATGTTCCCTGTTCTTATTCCGTCAAATATATGTTTTCATTTGCATTAGGGCAATTCTCAAGAGTTCCAACAAGTACATACTGTACTATATTGTACAAATAAAAGGAAGAACAAAAGCAATCAACTCTTTGCATGAGCCTTACAAAAAAATATATATAATTTTTTAAATTAATTAATTAAGACTATGAAAAATTAATACAGGAAGTCCTCAACTTAAAACAATTCGTTTCCTAACCATTCAGTTACAACAGCACTGAAAAATGTTATTTATGATTGTTTTTCACTCTTTTTCACTTAGACAGTTCAGCATCTCCATGGTCACATGATCAAAATTTGGACACTTGGCATTTAAGACTGTTGGGGCCATCTGATCCTCTTTTGCAGTCTTCTGATAAGGGGAAGCGAGATTCATTTAACAACCATGTTAGTCAATTTACAATGATTAACAACTGTGTTAATCATTGAAAATTGTTAATCATTGTAAAGAAAAGTTGTAAAATGGGGCCAAGTTTGCTTAACAACTGCCTTGCTTAGTAATGAAAATTTTGGGCTCAACTATAGTCATGAGGCAAGGGCACCCGTCTCCAAATTTTGTCTATTCATTCAGCTTTTAGAAAGGCAACAAAAATTGTTATATTTCTGGGGACTGAAATTGCTGGCTTACTCTAATTTTTAGTTTTTGTGGTAATGGCTTTAATGTTTGCTTTAATTATTTTATTGTTTTTCAACCTAGAACCTAATGAACTGAAGGAAATAAATTCAATGCCATCAATCAACTATATGAATCTACAGAAAGATCCCTGAATAAAAGCTATTCAATGATCAAAAGTGCTTTAACAAATCTACACATCCCCTGGGAGGGTGGAAATAAAACATAGAAATGGAAATGAGTTAACATTCATGACAACTGAGAATGAAATATATTTGCTCCACCTAGTTTGTACACATACCCAGCCAACATTACCATGGTTGGAAAAGTAGCAAAAGCATACCAATGTTAGGGAAAAATGGCTCAGATCGCTGGCGAATCATGGCTTGCATCTGTCGTTGCTGCTGCTGCTCTTGCCTTTCTTGATCCAAAAGATCTTGCAGCAACAGAGGCTGCTCTTCCAAAAGCAGAGGTCTCTCACGATTCTGCTGTTGGACCAATGTCTGAGAAAGCACCAGCTGCTGAGGACCAGGAATACCACTAGGAGCAGGCCTATTTACAACGGGTCCTGCTTGACTTCCAGGCTGCCCTACCCCTAAACTGGGATTGAGGGGCTGGCCAGAGATAAAGTCTGAATTTACTGTAGTCCCTTGTGAAAAACTATGGCTTACTGGTGGAACCATGTTCACATCAGATAACACATTTTCCATGTTTTGACTTGTGGATGTAATCAAAGTTTGTGGGATACTGGAAATGGGATTTGTTTGGGTTGTCCGGAAGGCGTGAGAAGGAGAATCTAATAACCTCGTGTCAGGATTTTCAGAATTGCCATGAGCAAGTAAGCTTGTAAGAACTGGAGTAGATCCAGGAGTATTACAAGAATTTGTTGTATTTTGACTAGATAACTGAACTGCATCTGAACTGGACGCTGCGGTTTCCTCATTCATATTTGCTTTATCGTTTGCTTCCATATTACAAGGCAAAACAGGTTTAGTTTCTCCATCACGCTGAGCGCTAGAAGCTGCCACATTTTTGTCGACTTTTTCATGATTACATGTAGCATCTTCAATTGGAGAAAGCACTTCCGTTTTAGTCTCACTGTTCTCAGTAGCTTTTTTCTGAGGAGGAACAGACACTTCAGGAAGAGAAGTTTTATCATCTGAATGTTTTTGCAGACTGTCTTCTGCCTTGCCCTGTATATCATCTATGGGGACATTAAGATCCAGCTCTTCATTAAACATACCCTTTTTGTCACCCAAATCATGGTCTGGATCTGTATATGCAATTATGTCAAATTCTCCTGATCTCAGAAGATCATCAAGATGACGGTCATTAGTTTCAAGATTATCTAATGTGTCCAATTCATCACCTTTATCTTCTGCATCTAAATTTAAATTTTCAAGATCTTCATCAACCAAATCCTTAACCTCCACACCATCAAGATCTTTAACATCTAAATCTTTCACAGAGGGATCATCAGGATCGAGTTTCCCTTCTAAGGTATCCGTGGGCTGACTGGACACTTGTAAGTCATTTGTTTCATCAGTAGGTCTTGTGGTTGGCAAAGAATCTCCTGAAAATGCATTATTTATTGATGGATGATTTAAGGAACACATGACTACTGCAGGTGGATGAGTTGGAGTCATTTTATCTTGCTGGGATGGTGCTAAATGCTCCAAACCTGTTGAACTCTGCAAAGGATTATCTGAATTTTGAGAATTACATCTTGTGGGTTCTAGGTGTCTTGGGCCCTGTCGATCTTGTCTAGGTAGAAGTTCAGTTTGTTGTTGATGCTCAGGAACAGTGTTCATAATAGTAGTTGATGAAGAAATAAAAGGTAATCTTGGTCTGACTTCAGGTGCTCTATGACAAAGCTCAATGAACGCCTGCCCCATTATGTTGTGCTGTTGAACCTGGATACCTTGCGGTGGGAAATGCTGTGGCAAACCAATGGGATTATTCATTGGTGGTTTGTTAGGTAGTCTAGGCAGATCTATAGGCATGGATCTTCTAAACTGTGGTGGGACACCAGCATGTTGCATTTGTTGTGGTGGACCAAGAAAATGATCTTGGCAAGGTGGAGGTCCATGGCCACTGCTGGGAAAGCCAAATCTGGGAAAGAGAAAAACAAGCTTTTATTGAATTGGATAACAAACAGGAGAATATTTCCTCCATAATGAATAGATACAATAACTGTGTAGCTAATTTTTATATAAATAAACTTAATGACATCTCTCAGTTTATTTTCACATTATCCATTAACTACTAAAAATAGATGATCCCTCTCTGTATATAATCCAGTAAAAAAAAAATTATGCATATTTTGCAGAACTTCAGAATTAGTGTAAAAAAAAATAATATACTAAGTTGAAAAAGCAATATATCTTGCTTTAAAGCTTGATTAAATTGCCAGAAAAAATATGTAAATTAAATAAATGTAAAATAAAACTATACTGAATTTTCAGGCTAATTAATATAATTGCATAAGGGCAGAAAGAAGATTCCTACATTAATATAATTGCATAAGGGCAGAAAGAAGATTCCTACATTCCAAAATACCTAGACAATTCTAGCAGCAAGGATAGTATTTTCCAGACATAATCCTATTTACACATGACATGGAAAGGAAACATTTATATATCTTAATTTACAGACTCTAAAATTATAATTTAAACAAAAATAATACATTCTAGTGTCACAATGTTGTGGTATCAGAAGTTAAATGTTTTTGTGCTTGGTTCATTATTTTACAAAATAATATTTAACAAAATATGAATTCAATTTTGAGTGACTTGCATGTAATTTTTTAAAATGTTGGCTTACATTACATTCAAGTACAATTTTAAACCATATGCTATTTAAGGGGATTGTTAAAAGTAATGAAGATTTTTTTAAAGTACTTGTTGCTAAAAATTACCATTTCCTCCCCTTCAAAGAAAGATGTATATCATGTTGTATCATATTTTATCATATTCATATATCATATATTGTATTGTATCTATAGCACAATATCTGCATTAAAATGAACTTATGCAAATTTGTCTTGGTCATTCTGAATGACAAACATGCTTGAATTTCTTCATAAATGGTCCAATTTAGTAAAGAGTGATAAAGTATTTCTATACCTAATTCCATGAGGCCTCATCCCCATGCCAACAGCATCTCCTGGAAATTGAGGTCTATTCAGTTGCCCATCAACAGGAAAACCTGCGAGCCTTAGTCCACCTGGAGGAATGGTAGATGATCTAATGTTGCCAGGATATGGAGGTGGTGGTCGGGTGAAAATTTGATTCAGATTTTCTTGCTGCCATGGTTGAATAGGTGCTGTTGGAGTTGCTGCAGTAGGCTCTGGTGGGGCTTTTTCTTGACGGACTGCGTTTTTCTTTTGTTGCTGCTGCTGAAGAATGATTTCACGTAACTTCTGGCGCTGACAAGAAACAAAAAATATATATAATCTAATGTTCACATAGAAACGTTTTGCTTCTTTTGAAAAAACAACGTTCCTTGCAATAGGTCACATATCTGTAAGCCACATATCTTTTTACCAGCATTTGTTCATTTTAAAACTGTATTCATTCATCACACTTTAGATGGACTTTTAAAAAAAACTTACAAAACTCAAAACATCAATCCTGTGGCTTAATATCAATCTCTTGACATTCAGTTTTGAATCTCCCTCCCTCTCTCTCGTTCTCTTCGTCACATTTCTACACTGCCCATCTCACCTTAGTTACCTTGGGCAGTTTACAATAAAATCCTGTAGTTATGAAAGGATGTGCTGAAATACAATGCCCTCAATCTCTAAGTCTAGACAGCCAATCCAGAATATTATTATGATAAAACGAATGAATGTTTCCACAATCCTCATGTCTTTTCAGAATCAATTATTCACTAGACTAAGACAGGCTTGAAATTAGGTTGAAATGGCTCTATTCAGTTGGTCTCATTTAATTTAGCTTTGAATTACATGATTACACACAAGCATACTGCCCAATGCCAGGGTCTTAAGCACTGAATAATTATTTTTACAAACCTTAGATCCAAGAAACATTTCTTTAAAAGAACAGTAGTTAACACAGATAAGTAAGTGCTTCTTGATTCTAACTATATAAGGTGGGGGAAATATACAAATTTTATAGCTCATTTCTACCCTCAACTCTGGTTAAGAAGAGATGTTGGATAATATTCACACAATAAGTATTTAATAAAGATAGGGCAACGTTAGCCAGAAGTTACTCAGCTGTATATTTGTATCATTTAGCTCTGTGAATCAGTGATTTATTGAGACAGGCAGTTTTTTATGTTTCTAAAAGCTATTTTTACATTCTTTCAATTCTTACATTCTTTCAATTATGTCACCTCAATATGAATCAGCATAACATCAAACAAGATAAATTCACCTGTCTTAATTTCTCTGCATCTGTATGAGACATTGCGCTGTTCTGGGTTAGTCCTGCAGTTGGGCCTGGGACAGAACCTTGTGTGGTCTGTGAAAATAGTTTTCCTTGCAAATTCATGGATGAATTTACTGAGGAATTGAAATTTCCTTCTGACCCACTTCTAGATTGGTCATCTTGGGGGTGCTGAGCTGTTCCAAAGGTTTCGGGTTGTGATCTTGGAGTCATTGGAGGCTGATCAAAAGGATCACAAGGTGAGGGATCATGGCTAAAAGAATCTGTTACTGTAGACCCTGATAGCTTTGAAGGTTGAGAAGGATCTGAAGGCTTGATAAAAGTCCCAGATAAAGTCCTGTTCTGTGATGCCTGCAGATAAGGATCCCGATTTGACATGGGAATAGGTCTACTGAAAGTTTCTGAAATTCCAGATCTTTGAGTTGCTGGTGACTGAGAATATGGATCATTAGTAACTGGCATTGGTGTACCTGGAGGCTGGGCATACAGATCAGAACGCCTCTGATTAGCTGAAACCTGAACAAATAAGTCTGCAGCTTGTGGAGGTCTTGATGCAAGTGGTTGATGCATATATGGGTCAACTGAAACAGGTCGAGCAGAGCCAGGGGGCTGAGCATAAAGATCTGAAGCAGGTCGAGGGGTGCCAGGAGGCTGAGCATAAGGGTCTGTGACTGGGCGAGGAGTGCTTGGGGGCTGGGCATATGGATCCTGAGCAACTGTCCTTGAAAGAGCTCCAGAATAATCACCCTGATTTCGCAACACTCTTTGTGGATGGGCAAAAGTATCCTTTATTGCTGAGTGTGAAGCCAACTGAGTCTGGTTGTAAGAATCATTAGATGGATTGTGTGCAAAATTATCTACAGGCCTTGGTGTCAAAAGAGGCCTTTCATAAGGATCCACAGCTACTCTCCTTAAAGTAGGTGGCACTTTTGTGTAAGAATCTTGAGAAGATGGATTTGGGCACGCTGGTGTTTTAAACGGGCTGGGATGCCCTACAATAACAGATGTTGAAGTCAATGAAGGCCGTAAACATGAATCAGTAGAAGAGATCCGTGGTCTCTGAAAAGTATCACCTCCTGTTCTTGGAGGTGGCTTAACAAATTGGTCACTGCTTGCTGGCTGTTCTGAAATTAGAGATGATCTTGACATCCCCAAAGGTTTAGAGAACTGTTCTGTTCCAATTACAGGTCTTGGTGTATCTGGAGGTTTTGCATAAGGATCACTGGTGCCTGGGGACAAAGAACACGAATCTCTGGCTGGTGATGGTCTCCTTCCCATTGATTCAGAAACTTGAGTTTGCCTGGATATCGAAGGCAGTGGACAGACCTCTGCTGGTGTAGCAGAATTTCTCCTCACAAATTTTTGATTTTGGTTAACAGGTGGTGGCCTGGGAGTTCCCACCATTTTTGCATATGGGTCAACCGGAGAAGGTGGCTGAGCAGAGGGGGAAGAAGAGAATGTTTGTTGTGATGGAGTCTGACAATGACCATCTTGAGCAGGCATTCGATTAGCAGTCACAGGTGGAGGTGGGGCTTGGGGTTTTAGGAAAACATCAGAAGGAGTAGCTGTAGAAGGACCAGGCAACTGTTTTGCATATAATGCTTGCTGTGCAGGAGACATATTTCCATTGCTGGTCTGAGGGGTTAAAGGACTTTGCATCCCACTGCTAGGGGTATCTGAGCCTGACTGGTTTACAAGCTGTTGTGACCCTAGTTGTTGCTGCTGCAGCTGCTCATTTTTCACTTGCTCAAGTTTCTGAGTTGCTTCAATTTTAGCTTGCTGTTTACTTTTTTGACGCATTTGCTGTTTCGGAAAAGGAAAAAAAGTTAAAATTAAATAACGACAAAGTAGTAAACCAACAAGCACATTTAAATATTATTTATACACGCATATTGACACACTAAGAGCACAGAAACCAATGGCAAAGTTTTAATTATTAATTTTTATAAAGTCCTACCTGAAGTTATTAAAGGTATGTATCTTTGAAAATCAGTAGTTCATATTAAAAGTAAACATGACAGTCAAATACTATAAAAATGCTTTCAAGCCATATCTAAAGTTTCATCCAAGCCACCCAACACTTTTTGGAGATCTCCCATTCAAATCTTGCTTTATGTGCAAGTCTTTTTTTTAAAATAGTGGATGCAAAAATGACTGCAGGACATGCAACACTCCCCTATGCCCCCCAAAAACATAAGTTCAGCTTCATCTGATTATTTAATACTGTAAACCAAAATAAAATAAAACCCTCCCCTGAAGAGAGGCATCCTGTAGACTCCCCAAGTTCCCATCAAGTTCTGCAATCTGCAATCGTAACAATATGGAAATACACAATTCAGACAGCTTCTATTAACCTCTAAATTAGTCTGTGTTGTCAGAATCTGCCACATTCCTCTAATACTTATCACTTCTGAAAACATTACATATTTCAGTATTTCCTTCTGCACCTGTAATGAATGCTTCGCTTCACTTCAAGACAGAAATATAAATTCCAAATTACTCAACCTTGTATGATATGAGATTTCTGCTGGAAACATGAATTTGTTCCAATTTATTTAAAGTTCTATTTATGATACAAAAGCTACATCACATTTAGGAAGCCCATATCCACTGAATGGGAGCATAAAAATATGCAGGTGTGCTAGACAAACAGGAAAGAGCAAGCAGCAAATGCAACATACCTGCCTAAATTTCCATTCTTGCTCATGTTCAGATTCTCTCTGTTTTAATGGATCCTTGAAGAGATCAGCTTCAATACGAGATCCAGGATCAATGTTATCCTGCTGTTGCTGCCTCTTCATTGAATCATTGGACATCTGTACCTTGTTAATCCGTAAAGCAGCCCTATTATCTCTGGCTTTTTGCTATTTGAAAAACAAAAACAGAATTTACTTGGGTTCTGATTCATAAATAAAAGCAACCTTTTTCATTATCCCAGAAGTACTTAAAGTTTATTTATTTGATTTCAAAAATGTGTGCATGATTTAATAAGCAACAAGGCAACTATTTATTTCGCTGGACAAATATAGAGTAGATGTATTTATGCAGATCCAGATGGAGGACAAAGTTGCCATCAACAAGAACAAATAAATATTGAAATACTAAAGAAAAGGAGTATTTTTAATCAACCCATATTTGAAACAGAAAATGAAATCCAGGAAATGTGGCCCAGCTTCAATCTAAGCCACAAACATGGTTTTTAATGATTTCCAAAAGACTTAAGCACTTATTTCTAACTAAGATTCTTCCAATTGCATCTCCAGATAATCAAATCAATCAGGCTGTTACCAAAAATTTAATCTGTGTGTAAATTCCATATTAAAGTATTTTATAAAATGCTGTACAAAGCATTCATAAAATTTAAACAACAATAACAAACTTGAATGCCCTAAAAAGTAGATTTGGGACAGTGAGTACTGAGGAAACCAAGAAACCTTAGCTACCGCTGATTTATGTCCTTGAGGAATGAAAGAAGACAATGCTTACTCATAGAATGTTTCTTCAAATTTATCTATCAACTTGGCAGTTCCAAATTTTGAAACATGTAATGGAGAGTGAGATCTAAATAAAAAGGGTCTTCAAGGGTTTAGGCACTTATGTGTTTCTTGTTCTGTCTCTTGGGCAATCAAGGGTCCCAGGAAATATCAGTTATTTATGTATCAAATCTTGTTAGTCATACACCACTTTAAAGAAATCTAGACAGACTCATAAAGAAAGTCTTTCTCTCAATCTGATCCAGTTAGACCTTGCATGGGAGTGGATCAGAAAGAAAAAAAGGCTAAACAAAAAGGGAAAAAAATCCATAAAATAAACTTAAATTCAGTGAATTATCATGGATCCTTGTGTAATCCACAGAGAAGTCTGGAAAAATGCCTATTGAACAAGTTGATTTTGTTAGATTTTAAGTTTTTAAAATGTACTCTGCCGAAACAATGTGCTTTTTAGCAATTCCCAGTTTAAAATAATTTCTAAACTAATTAACAGCAGTTATAGGTAAATAGAAAATGTGTTTTCATCAAACTGAAAAGGTTCATTACCACATATGGAGCTCTTTCTTGAGAGCTTGCCTTTCTCCATAGCTTGGCAATCTGCTTGACTCTGGTAGTCCAGTCTGAGAACACGGAGAAGAGAAAGGAAACAGATTCATTAATTGGTACTAGAGGTATTACTGATACATTATGGAATATTATCCAATTCATAGAATACGTTAAAAAAATTAGAATACCCTAAAACAAAGCGGACACCCAACAGCCCTGCAAAAATTAAGTTTAACTTGATAATGTACCTGGAAACTCTTCTTTGAGGTTTGGAAAATTTATATTTGTGTATAAAACAGGTGCTACTGTTGCCATTTCACCAAGTGCTTCCTCTTTTTCCCATTTCAGAGTACTCCTCTGTGCATTAGACATGGTATCATTTTCTCCTTCCAAAGGTGTTGCAGTTGCAACCCAAGGATTGGTAGGATCATTAATCACTGCATTAAATACTGTGTTTTTATCTCTAAAATCACAACACAAAAACAAAGCATAGATATCAATTTTTGCATACAGAACTACAATGTCCCAAACCTTATATTTTAAAATTGCTAACAGTACTGGCACTCCTATGTTCTGGTGTCAGTGAGAAATTAGGGAGGCCAATCTTTTAACTTAATTCCATGTTAATTTAATTTAAAGATCATAGTTTTACCGTGTCATTATTATTTTTATAAACAGTTCAGGGCAGTGAACATACATAATGCCCCTTCGTCCTCCTGTGGTATTTTCCTCATAATACCCACCATGTGAAGTAGGTTGGGTTGAGAGAGGGACTAGCCCAAAGTCACCAAGGTGGTTTTCATGCCTAAGGCTGTACCAGATTTTTTAAAAAAATACTCAATCTTTTAAACTTACTAACCTGGTATCGGTATAGGATGGCTGTGTTATAGTAGTGAAAGTTCCTAATCCACCTCCAGGCACTAAGGGTGTATGAGGGAGATGGGGAGTTTGTCCAATCAGGCCATTCATAAGTGGAATTCTTGAAAATGCATTCTCCCCTTGAAAGAATGAAGAGGAAAAATAAAATTAATAACAACCAGTTCAAGACCAATTTGTTGCTAGCAGGAGCATACAACTTAAGCTATAACTACAACATTTAGCTATCTTCATGTTTTAGAATATTTCACATCCATTAGGCTAATAAATCTCTGGTTCATGGTTTCATAGAATTAGACTAAAGCTTTTGAAGGAACTATTATATAAAACCACAGTATCAAATACAAAGTTTCAATTCTATTGTGAAGTTTACAAAGATATATTCAGGGCCTATCAGTGGTGGGTTGCTCCCGGTTCGCACCGGATCACAAGAACAGGTAGTAAAAATGTGTAGTAGTTTGGAGAACCGGTAATAACATTGGCTGGCCACGCCCCTGAACCGGTCCCAGCCTGCTCGCTGCTCACTTACCCCGCCCACCTCATCAGAGGCTTTTTTTTTTTACTTTTAAAAGCATTTTTTCCACAACCTCGTTGGCCGAAAAAATGCTT
>JANHZT010002947.1:109350-126054 GCA_032468215.1 Stegonotus admiraltiensis
CTTTAAAGGTGGTAACCAATACCTTGAAGCGCACCCGGAAGACCACCAGAAGCCAGTGCAGCTCGCGCAGGAGGAGAGTTACATGGGAGCGCCACATAAAAGACTCTTTAGTTACCAAAGAACCTTTTGAAAATAATCATAACAAAATCCCATTAAAATTGAATATTAACCATATCACAGGGACATAAGTAAAAAAGTTTCATTCTATGTTCCATTTCTATTTGTGAGACATCATGGTGTAGTGGTTAAGATACTGGACTGGAACCTGGGAAACTCAGGATTAAGTCCACTTTTAGTTATAGAAGCTCGCTAAGTTATTTAAGGCCAGTAACTTTCTCTCAGCAAAACCTACCTCACAGGATTGTCACTGTAGGAGAAATAGGAGAGGGAACAGTGTCACTCTGAGTTCCTGTACGAAGGTTGGCATATATAAATATTACCACCCCATTACATCCCAGAAAGCCTTCAGAGATCATAATGGATTAAATTAAGGCACACTTAATTCAAGGCCAAACTCATGTTCAAGTTAATTAGGGCTTTAAAATCCCAAAACAGTGCTGTTAATTGGCCCAGGATAATAACTAAAACAGCTTTTTATGTATTGGCTTGGCTTTTTCTCAAATACATATACCGGATTTTAATTTTGCTGCTTCATCTAAACCCAGTGAAATTTCCATCCAGTATTTAAAGACAGCTCCATATAGGACTTCTGGTTTGGTGTCGTGCTGAGACAGCTGGGGAAATAGTGGGCTCTGAGGAGCCCAACGAAAACACCGACTGCCGAACTGCCGCCGATAGGTCTTCTGACCAGAACAGTCCTGCAGGGACGGGGTAGAAAGAGAGACGCCTCGGATGACCAAGAGGAACAGGCAGGTTCCTCGGAGGTCAGAGGGAACTCTCTGTAAGTCTGCGGTGGGGGGGCGGCAACCATGGCGGCTGCCACGAAGCTGGGACAAACCAGGCTAAGTGATGTGCAGGAGGAAAGCAGAAAGGAACAAAGCTCTTTGAAGCCAGGTGAGTGACAACCAACCCAGGCTTGAAACAACATTTGGAGTAATGGTTTTTTATTTGTAAGACCCCTAGCCTTAAAACAGTGGTTGAGGAACTTTGGGGCATAGAAGATTTTAGGATGCAATTTTTAAAAGAAAAGAAAAAGACACAAAATTGATGTGTGAATAGAACAAATTGGAAAAACAAACATTGAGACTGGGTTCAAAAACTGAGCAAGCTTTAAATTTGAATTGGACTTTTAAAGAAAAGAAGAAAAAAAAGAATTATTATTCTTAAAACACAGGAGGAGGAGAGAATCTATTAGGAACGTTATATAATTGAAACAAAATGGCTATTTGCATGACTAATGGAAATTGTAGATTGTAGAGAGACACCTTCTGGTTCAAAAAGAAACATTGTAACTTGCTCTTTGTTTGGGAACATTGTGAATATTACAGATAACAACCGTGGAATTTTGGCAGTGGAGATTTTTTTCTTTGTCTGCAGGCACCTTGACTTTTGTGAAAAGAAAGGGAAAATATAACGGAACTCGTATAGTTGGTACTAATTGGCGCAGGGACAAAAGAAGTCAAATGGTGCAGGAACAAAAGAACTAAATTGATATATGGAGAATTAAACTGAGAACACTGAAATTGAAATGAAATATATGCTAACAGACAAGGAAATAAGGAATAAGATACACATGGCTGGAGAAAAAAGAAGATAAAACAATGTGATTAAAAATGAAAAAGCAATGTATAGATGGACAGTAATAATAAAAAGGAGGTTTCTATAGGTGAATAAGAATGAATATGAATATGAGAATAAATTGTTATAGATATATAAAAAATTGAAACTAAGAGGGAAGTTAGAATATTAGAGGAACAGAATATGTTAACAGAAATTTATTAATTCATATAAGGATGTGTTTGGTGTAAGAACTAAGTCTCAATGTTAAATTGTTACAAAGATGATAATGATAATGTGATTGAACATGAATAAGTAATATATATATGGATGTTAAAAAGGTGATTATGCTGGGATAAGCAGCAAACTAAGGTGATTACGCTGGGATAGACAGCAAAAACAAAGATGATTATACTGGGTATAACAGTAAAATTAAAGAAGACTATGCTGAGATTAACAGCCAAAAGATGATGATTAAGATGAAGATAAACTGGGATAAACAGTTAAAATAAAGATGACTATACTGGAATTAATATTAATAATGAAATGATTATGTTGTGATTAAGAGTAAAAATAAAGGTGATTATGCTGAGATAAATAGTAAAATGAAGATGATAAATGTTAATAGTTAAAATACTGTGTACATATATTGATGATTTATACTTTTAAGATATATCCATCCAAGCTAAAAGAAAAAGAAATTGAAATGATATTGGGTTAAGGATTTTAAGATTTAGGTAATGGGTTTTAAGACATTTTTTTAGATAGAATTTATGGCAATAATGGTATAGAATATTAAGCTGTGTTATTTGAAAATTAAGATTTGAGGTGAAATAATAGAAAGGTAAATTGATTCGTGTAAATTAATATAAGTTAGACATTTTTCTTTGCTTCTTTTTTTTTAAAAAGATGGTGTTTAGTGGGGATTTGGAAAAGTTTTTGTTAAAGAGGAATTGGTAATTGTACCTACTTATGACCGGATCAATGGCTTGTTCTGAAAAGATGTATTGTATGTTTGTGTGTTAAAAAAAATGTTTTTTTTTTAAAAAGACAGCTCCATATAAACATGCTTCAGTAAAGTATAGAAACTTGTTTGTTAAAGATAACTAAAGCCAACTTCCTGAAGCAGCTTTGGAATGAACTTAGCTGAGGCAACTGATAAACAGAGGCTGTTAAGAAACAACTGGGCATAGTAATATAACGGTATTATAGGTATCAATAGGCATTTAAAGTATTTAGGCATTAGATCAATGAATGACAAACTATATTAATGACTCTATAGCCCTGCTGCGCCAAGCTGATCTTCGCCTCACACTGAGGAGGCGCAACCAAACTGGCCCTAAGCAAGGCAGATTTAATATTTATTTAGAAAATTTATATAGTTGCCTACTTACTCCAGCAACTGTAGGTGTCTTACAAACATTAAAAACACAATCTAAAACATTTTTTAAAAAAAAATAACCCCCTACTCACCCGCTCCTGGCAGTAGCATACTACTAAATAATCCATTTGATGAGCTCAATCACACTCTGGGTTCTCCAGGCCCACAGGGAAAACCTCAGGGCTTTCTGAAAGCCTGTCAGAGTGGGGGCCAGTCTAATTTCTGCAGGGATGATGTTCCAAAGGGAGGGAGCCACCACAGAGAAGACCCTTCTTCTAGGTTCCGCCAGATGTACCTCCTTACGGAACAGGACCCACAACTTTCCTTGTCTCCCTGCTCTAGTGGGTCAGGTGGATGTAAGTGGCAAGAGACAGTCCATCAGATGTCAACTGATATGCCAAGTTTCTTCCCAAGGATACTCATGCCATTGCCCATAGTGCATTCCATTCTTACGATGCTTCACATGACTTCTGAAACTTTGCCATCGATGTCCAAATCATATGCCCCATTCTCGTAACGCTTCAGAAAGACTTCAGAAAGCTTCTGGAGGCATCTGAAGTATAGCGAAAATGGACGTTGACTTACCTGAACGTCCCTTCTCAGCACGCTGCTAGAGAATCCAAGAATGGGTTGGTGTGGGTTATCTCTCATCTATTCGTCAGAGACCGAGTGTAGATTTTTTTTCTTTTTTAGTTGACCACGCCTCCTCTGCTTGGCTGAGCTTCAGTTTTTCCACTCAGTCTAGCTAAAGAGATGTGTGTAGAAGTGCTCTGGCAGTTAGATCAGAGTGAATTATTCCAGCTTGGATTTCCAACCAACATGAGGAATTGAATCTTTGTTTTATGGAGGAGTCTGCAGTACAGCAGCCTTTGGCTGGCGCCTGTCTCCTCTGCTGCTGGCGGTGGCCTACTCATGCCTGGTGACCTAGGCCAATTGCCACCGCCTCTGTAAGACATTGTGCAGAGCCCAGAGTTCTGTCAACTCTGGATAGCAGGAGGCTGATTCCCTGCTTGCATTTGCAGCCAGTGCATTGCTGGTTCTCCCGGTCTGTCAGCACAACCGCCACCACCTCATCGCTCCCAATTCCAGGGTGGCTCTGGAATCACTGCCCAGTGAGTCAGGGCAAACTCAGAGTTGAGTGTGATGCTTCATGGCACTGGGAGAGCATTTCACTCTCGTGCCAGTTATTCGGCTTTTTTAGGCTGCAGTGGTGCCGGAAGAGTCAGGTTTCCACTCTTGTACCATTTTGCTAACGGCTCACTTGGAAGATACTGAAGGATCTCAGTACTGTTTTATGCAGACAAGCCACGTGGGTGTTTTGTGGTTTGAATTTTTCAATCGCACGCCCCTTCATTGAGCCCTGCAGCAAAGCATTGAGCCCTGTGGCGTAGAGGGAGTTGGGCTTCCACTCCTGCGCCACAGTCACACTCACACTTCATGCAATTTCTCACAGCGCAGTTTGCTTAATAACAGCTGGTAACCTTGGAGAGCCGCAGAGGCGCCAAAACTGAATTGCGCACCTAATTGCTACGGCTGTGAGAGAGCCTCATTTCGCGACACGCCACAGCGGCACTTGGAGTTTAATTAGCTCTCACGCCAAATATTCACTAAGCATAGCAGAGTGGTGTCGCAATTGTGCTTCTGAGGTTTGATCTATACTGCAAGTATCATCAGCTTCTGCAGCCCTCTCTCGCGATCCTGTTCTGCACTGAAGACATCTGACTGGTCTGTAAACCTTACAGGGGCAGGGTACAAAATGGCGGATCTGTCCTCAGATGTTGAGCGGGATGACAGCCCTCCCAGACTTCGCAGGGCACAACCTCCTGGTTCTAAGGGCTTCAAGGCAACCACCAGGAGTAATACAGGCAAAGGCAGGGTTCCTACCCTCCTGCCTTCAAAAGGACATTCTGGCTGAGATAAAGACACTAAGAGATGCCACAAGGCCTTAGAAAAACAGTTTACTAAGGCGCAACAGAAGGCCCAGACTAAAGAGCATCAGATGGCTTCTATCGCTGAAGCAATGATTTCTGGCTCTGAGAGATCGGTTAATTTATCTAGACGGATGGAGGAAGACCCACTATGTTGGTCACCAGACAGGGCTGGGGAGCAACCACGCACTCCTATCACAGGTCCCCAGGAAAATCCTTTCCATTTGCCCTGCACTGTAATGCCCGGGTTGCATGTGACTCCCTCTACCAGAGGTTCGGTCCCTGAGGCAACCTTTACCCAACAGCAGCAGGGCTCCCCTCAGAGGAGGATCAGGGTTCCGGAAGGTCCCTGGACATTCAGAAACTGATTTCTGACGTGATTTCAAATCGCAGCAGGGCTACAACAAAGAGGCCATTACCATTCCTTGCAGGACCTTGTGCAGGCCCAGGCCCCAGCACAGATCGAACTGGTGCTGGGTTCCCCTTCCCCTCAGGATTCCATCCATAGCGCAGATTCCTTCCTGGGAGATGATAACCAAAGAGACCTTGAGTTCTCAGATGATGAGGGGCTACTACCCGATAGGCTTCACTGGCCTCTTTCGCCCTTCCATCTTCAAGTTGTTACTTCATAAAGCAAAAGTAACAACTAATCTGGGGTTCACAGAGGGTCCAGAGGACTTCTAATCCTCATGACAATCTGTTCACGGTGACATCACCTGAAGAAGAGTCTATTCCTTGTCCACCGCTTTTTGTTGACGTAGTTGAAAGACAGTGGAGCCAACCTGGTGCCTTGGCTGCACCCAGTGTACATGACAAGTGGTTATACTGCACAGGGCCAGATCTCGAACGGCTCTTGCAGCTTCCCTCAGTGGACCTTCTGGTAGCGAATTTAACTTCTACCGCTATTCTTACCAATGACATAGTGGAGGGGTTAAAAACAGAAGACAGAAGAGTGGAAGTTTCTTCTGGAAGACTCACCAGGTACCAGCCTGGGCAATTAGAGCCGCAACATCGGCTTCTTTTTTCAACCGAGCCTCCCTAATATGGCTTTGCCAATTACAGGAGAGGTTGCCACTGGATGATATCAGGCTGCACCAGGACGTAAATAAATTGGTGGCAGCCAGCGAATATTTGGCTGACACGTCTCTGGACACGGTGAAATTTGCCTCCCAAGCCTTAGCCTCTACAGTCACATCCCGCCATCTTCTATGGTTACGCCATTGGAAAGTGGATATGAAGTCTAAGTGGAGACTTGCCTCAGTTCCGTACAAAGGGTCAAATCTCTTTGGTGATGCATTAGACCCAATGTTGATTGAAAATAAGGATAAGAGGAAGGTAATGCCTTCTACTTACAGGAAGGTGGATCATAGGTATTCCCCTTATTCATAGAGGCAGCCCTTTCGAACGGACTCCAGGCCCAGTGGGTCCCACTTTCAGCGCCCCTACTCCCAGAGGTTCTATTGCCCAACTGACAGTTCTACCTTTAGGGATCGGGGAAGACGCCAACCTCCAGCAAAGTGTCTATTTCATGGGACTAGAAGTAGAACTTTCAGGCAAGGCAAGTGACTGCCACACCATGCTTCCCATTGGGTCACCTACACCATTTCCAACACCAATGGGAATCATCCACAACTGATGCTTGGGTTATCCAAACCATGCAGCTAGGCCTCACATTGGAATTCTTCTCCAGCCCTCCAAACAGTTTCCTCTGATGCCTGGTGTCCCAAAATCCAGTAAAAAGGGGACCGATGGACAAGGAGATCCATCATCTGTTGGAGATCTGTGCCATTGAACCGGTGCCTTCAGATCAAGAATGGACCAGGTTTTATTCAATCCTTTTCCTGATGCCAAAGAATTCCGGGGTCTGGAGGGGGATCTTGGATCTCAAGCAACTCAACAACTTCATTGTGTACAGATGCTTCAAAATGCAATCCCTCATATCAATCTTGGGCTGCATAAGGGAAGATGATCTGCTGACTTCGGTAGACCTCAAAGAGGCCTACTTACACATTCCCATTCATTGAAGGTTCCTAAGATTCACTTATGCCGGCCGCCATTTTCAATATCGGGCCAAGCCATTCAGCCTCTCATCGGCCCCCAGGACCTTCACAAAATTGTTAGCGGTGGTAGCCATAACTATCAGATTGATCCCTACCAGAATACAATGCTACTTAGGTGACATATTAATTCAGTTGTCCTCCCAGTCACAAGCCACAAACGACCTGAATACAGTTATACGGACACTTCATCTTCATGGCTTTTTCCTAAACCTGAAAAAGAGCCATCTTCAACCTACCACCCGCATCCTTTACCTAGGAGCGGTAATAGACTCAACCAGAGGCCAAGGCCAAGGCCAAGTGGGAAGAGCCTTGGTGGCGCAGCGGACTAAACAGCGGACTGCTGTTAAGTAGCACTTAGCTGCCAGCTGCCTGCAATTATTGCAAATTCAAATCTCACCAGGCTCAAGGTTGACTCAGCCTTCCATCCTTCCAAGGTAGGTAAAATGAGGATCCGGATTGTGGGGGCAATAAGCTGACTTTGTATTAAAAAAAAGAACACCACTGGGGGGGGGGCAAAAGCCCTACTAAGCAGGTATATACAAAAGTATGATGGCTATTGCTTAATGCATTGTAAGCCGCCCTGAGTCTCCAGAGAAGGGTGGCATATAAATTGAATGAATGAATGAATGAATGAATGAATGAATGAATGAAGTCTTCTTGTCCCAGGATCATCAATACAATATCAGGAGTACAGTTACTCAGATTACTTCCTGCAGGTTGGTCCCTCTGATCCTCCTATCAGTTACTTAGGAAGATGATCTCGTGTATTACAATCGTACCCGGGGCACAACTACATGCCCACCCACTGCAGCGGTGCTTGCTACCGTACCAAAGAACCGGTCACAGCAATTCCAGGATCAGGATCCCTGTACCGCCAGCGGTCCATCGATCTCTCCACTGGTGGACCTCTGTGGCGATAAAGAAGAGATGTGTGTTCCAGGAGCCCCATTGCATAATGATAACATCAGATACGAGCCTCTTCGGCTGGGGCACCCATCTTCTCTCTCAAGTGGCCCAGGGCCAATGCTCTCTGTATCTTCCAAACAAAGTTGTCCTGCGGATGGATCCCTCCTTTCTGCCCAAGGTGAACTCCTGGTTTCATTGGGCTCAGGAGTTCATTTTGCCTGATTTCTGCCCAAATCCCAAAAATCCATTGGAAGAAAAATGGCACACCTTGGATGTTAACAGGGCCCTCAGCAGGTACATTAAACGAACGGCACCTTTCATATGATCGAAAGCTCTGTTTGTTTTGTTCCATCCATCATCAATGGGCAGGAAAGTCTTCCCCCTCCACCATGGGTCATTGGCTGAAGGTGTGTATCGCAAAGGCATATGCGCTTAAAGCCACGCCTTTGCCAGGAGAAATTTTAGCCCATTCAACTAGAAGTGTAGCAACAACAGCTGCCTGGGCT
Organism: Stegonotus admiraltiensis; assembly: GCA_032468215.1. NCBI lineage: Eukaryota > Metazoa > Chordata > Lepidosauria > Squamata > Colubridae > Stegonotus > Stegonotus admiraltiensis. The sequence continues at coordinate 117,809 of JANHZT010002947.1, forward strand.
ACCCAAGTCTCTGTTAGTGACATTTGCAGGGTAGCCACTTGGTCTTCACTGACATCATTTATCCGTCACTACAGGTTAGACAGTTATGCCTCGGCTGAGGTGTCCTTTGGATGACGAGTGCTGCAGAGAGTACACTCCACCCCAAACCCTGGGATCAGGCAGCCTCCCACCCATAGAGATCTAGCTTGGGTATGTCCCATGCTTGGATTCTCCAAGCAGCGCGCTGGAGAACAGACGTTGATTTACCTGAAAGTCCCTTCTTGGCACGCTGCTGGAGAATCCAACCCTCCCTTTAGGCTTCCCGCCCAGGGATCCAGGATGATTCTCTTTCGCAACATGTTGGACACAATGGATGACTGCGCCTTCATGGAAAAACTGAAGCTCAGCTGAGCAGAGGAGGTGTGGTCAACGAAAAAATCTATACTCAGTCTCTGGCAAATAGATGAGAGATAACCCACACTTGGATTCTCAAAGCAGCGCGCTGGAGAATTGGCATGCACACTATGCACGACCAGCAGTTGGCATAGGGCCAGGCTAAAGGCATCTTGTCAGCAGTAGGAAGAAGATAACAAAGGTCGGATAGGCATGGCAGGGTCTGCAGAATGCAGGGTGGCTGCGGCTTTGTACTGTGGTTGGCCAAGGCATAGGCTTGAGGTGCCACTCCCTAATCTGGTTGATGGCAGCAGAACTAAAGTAGTGGGGAAGATGGCAAGTGGCTGAGACCTCTTGGACTTCTAATTCAGTCTTAGTGCTGCTGCCATGGAGTGCCACTGTGCAGGACTCCAAAAGGGTAGAGATGAAGATAGGTGGGAGGGAGTTGAAGTTCCTCTGCTGTTGTGTGGATGGGCCACCAAGCACATGAATTCTAATCACATGACTATGAAGGTGTTGCATTGCCTGTAACTTCAGAGATGTGTGTAAACTATAAGTGATTCAGCACCATCATAACTCTGAATGGTTGCTGAATTAATGGTTATTAAGGAAGGACTATATATATTTTAACATTCAATGTCTACTACCATATTTATTAATGTATTACACAGGGAGTTATTCCTCATTAACTACCGTAAGACTTTAAAGTGGATCCCATGTCTCTTTCTATTATATGATGTCACCAGTTAAAAATTCTGAACTAAGAGTTTCTGCAGTAAGAAGAGTGAAAATCCAAAAAGAGTAAGAAGAGTGGAAATCCAAAATTCTATTTCTAGATTGAAGGAAACACTAGCCAATGACGAGAATGGTACCTAACAGTGACAAGATATTGTTCTCACTGTCTTCCTATTCAGCTATGGTCCTCATACTAATACTACAATATTATGTTTTTCCATATTGTTTTATCATCTGATCATGGACCAAAGTAAGATTCTGTTGGATAGACAATGCTTGGGATTGAACTTGAGATCAAAGAACAAAGCATGCTGTGGCAAATATGTTTCTTTAAACATATCACTGTGCCTTAACAATTTCATTCTATAGCATTTGCTACAGAATGCATTGGTTTGGTTTTTTTTAAGTAAATTAATCTGTGATGAGAAAGTTAGAAAGAAAGTTGTTGTAAACCAATAATCAGCATGCTTATTTTAGGATATGACATTCAATCAGCCATTTTTCTGACTCAGATTTATGGTATCATTAATAATTTGCATACACCTAACCACACCATTATACAGTTGTGGACAAAAGTTATCTTTTCATTAAATGATATATGATAGTAAATGAAAAACATTTTTTGCTGTGTAATATTGGTCAACTCATATATTTCAACAAAAAATAGCAAATACCAATGTATAAAATTGATCCATTGATATTATGAGTTTTAAATACTTTATGTTTTTCAATGCATTCAAAGTCATAAGTAGCTATCATGAGAAACTGGGACTTCCAACTTCCTGCTGCCTTTCCCATTAATTCTGCTTCTGGGGAACCAGCAAAAAATATAAAAAATTACAGTCATGTGACTATGGCTCACTGTGATGTCATAACTGCAAGCCAAGCACCCAGATCACAATCACCAAGTAGGGACACCGCGACAGCCAGAATTCCAAGGACTCATCTAAGTTTCCCAAATTTAGGGCTGTTGCAATTTGGAATGGTTGTTGAATGAGTGGTCATATTCCAAGGATTACCTATATTCAGGCAAATAAAAATTATACAGTGATACTCACTGCCTCACAGATCTGCTGCCAATGTAAGCACCATTTTGATCAAGTGTAAGTAAATAGTCTTTCCCTTCCTTTCCTCTCTTGGGCATTTGCTCATTTGTCACCCTGATTTTTGGAGGCAGCAACAAATCTTGAAATTTTCCCAGTTCAACTAACACAATTTTAAAGCCAGTTATCATTCCTGTTACAAATTCCATCTGCTTTGTGCTTTGGATTTGTTCCATAAATGTCTTCTTCTTCCAGAGTGCACCAAGGGACCTTCAATCTAACCAATAGTTTAATAAAATGGGATGAGAGCATGTAATAATCACCTCTACTGTCATCCATCTCACCATCTCTTGAATGTTCTGATTGGACATCAGGTGGTGTTTGAAGTACAGCAACACTATTCTGGTTTATAATCTTCAACTTCAGCTTTGGCTTTGCCCTTTTTCTTCTTGGTACAATAGCACTGAGGCTCTGTAACTGAGACATCCCTGTTTCGGTCAAACAGACACCATCCTGAGTGTACGTCTTCGGTGGGTCTATAAAATTGGCATGAACCACAACAGGAATTTACACTTTTAATAATTTTGTTTATAAGCACAGCTCCTGGATTTTTAAAATATTGTAATTAATATACCATGGAAGACTATCTGTTCTAATATTAGATAAAGAGAGAACACAGCATAATTATTTCAAAGGAAAACCAACATTATAATTATATTATAATTATAATTTAATTATAATATTTTACAAAGAGTCTACTACTCCATACATTATTCAACTCAACATATGTAAGTGAAGAGATACACAGAGAATAATAAGTTCCACTATAAATAGATTGGGGAAAATAAAGTCTGAATAAATCACCCCAATTTTTGTCAAATTATGCATCTGCCTTTCAAAGACCATATTTAAAAGGGCAAGCAGAGAAAGGCCTGCCTTCATCTTTATGAGTAAAATCTTTTGCTCACTTAAGCAATTTAACCTCCATTAAGGAGGACTTGAACATTTATTCATGAAAGGTATCAGCTGGGTTTAACAATGAACAAGGGCATAGCTAACAAAAACCAGCTATTAAAATATATTGATTATATAATTTTAAAGCATAATTCTGGCTTCAACAGTGAATTATTAGTAGAAATGAAGTTAGATGGAGAGAATGAAGAAATTTAATGGTTACCAAGTTCCTTTGCTTTTAATGGAATTTGGGCTGCAATGGATGATTCACAAAATTCAAAGGAAGGCACTAGAAAAAGGAAAAATAAACAATGAAAATTATCATTTAGTTAAGTAAGTTATGCAGTCCTCAATAGCAGTATTTTGATACTGAAATCTTCATTAATCTGTAGTTTTCACATGTCTGTTACTCCAATTTATTTTTTTAGTTTATCTTTTATTAAAATTTTATTAAAGATTTCATACAATTTCTTTTCTAATAACATATCTTTAAGATAACTGACAACCTAAAAGAACAACAGATTTTTAATGTCATTTTCTATTACTAATCATACAGCACTAAGAAGGTATCTGGACAAAAGAAAACAGTCTCTTTTGTTAACGCAACATCTGACGGAGAGAAGCTTTACAACAAATCTTACTGTGCTTTTATTAGATAAACAGGAGGTGAATTTACCATTTGCTGATGGCATATACGGTCTACACATGGTGCAGTCAAAACCAATATCTGCTGTGTTTTCCACTTCTTCCTCCGTGTTTAGATTTTGACAGACAGTGTGCATCCATCTGAAAGTTACAAGCATAGATGGCAAAGGAGTTGATTGAAACGCATGCAATTTCATCATGCAATACAAACGTCCCCACAGAGAAATAAGTTCCTGAAAAACCCAGATGTTTAATAAAATTAGTTATTAAAATTTCCTTTTGTACCAGTTGGTTGAGCTGGGGATTGCTATGTAATTTCAGCATTCCCAAATATGTTTCAAAATATATTTGAACCAAGCTGCTTTGATAAAACAAACTTCTTTAGTTCAGGATCCAATGGTGGATTATTTATATCAGGAAGCTTTTTGAAAGGAGCCAGTATAGCTCAATTTTTGAGATTTAGTAGATGCACATCCACAATGACTTTGATAACAAGAGACCAAGGTCCCTCGGATTGGAATGAGGTCATTTACTTCCATTTCTTTACATTGATAAATTGGGAAGATTATGAAGAAATGCTGGACACAAAAAAGATGAATCCAAGAAGGTATTACTAACTTTATCAATTACTTTCTGAGTTACAGAAATATTTTAAATTAGTATGATTTTTATGTTCAAGGGATTGCTGTTTATTCCATACTATCCTGCACCATTGGAAGACCTGAAGGATCAGATTAATGACCCATCATGAACAAATCTATTTGTGTGGCTGTGAAGAATAAATCAATAATTAAAGGTTACTTAAAGAATATTGTTCAAAACTTCTTCAGGTTGCCCAACAATTTGAAGAATATCCTCCTGTCAATGCTATATAACCCCAATAATATGAGTGAGAAAGCAAACGGATTGATAAAAACTGAACTATTTTATAGACTAGGTAACAGAAACTAATTTGAAGAAACTTTTTGATTAAAAAAATCAAAATTCATCCCACAAATATAAGGGAACACAGTATGAACAAGCAAGTAAAAAAATATTCGTTCCCAACGTAAAAGAAATTTTAACCTGTCACACTGCCTGCACTGCACAATAAGCTCTTCTTCTCTGTAATTGCAACAGCAGACTGGGCAGGTGGATAAACTTGCACAAGGAGCACACTGTGTGTAATTATTTTGCCATTCACATCTTAAACCAGGAGAAGTAGCTCCACAGTGTCTGCACCAAACACACCTTCAAAACACAAGCACATGAATAACATTTAGTTTGTATTTACATAACCATTTGCTTAGATTTCTGTACTATCCAATGAACAAAACATTAACCCATTTATGTAATAGGTGAGATTATGCAAAACGTCACCACTAAAGAGAATCTATTTAAATAAGCTTTAGAATATGATGTACTATATGTAGTTCTTGGTGTTCTCTGAGCTTGATTGTTTTCTTGCAGATATTTCATTACCCAATTAGGTAACATCTTTAGTGCATCTTCACTGGAGATATTCCCTAACTGAGTAATGAAAAGTCTCCAAGAAAATAACCAAGCTCAAAGATCACCAAGGACTCTATAGTTCAACCTTGAGCTTAAACCTTGAGCTTATTAATAAAATACTCTTTTATTAATGTACTATGCGGCTGCAACTGTTCTTGGTTTTCATGGCTACCATGATATTCTAAGTCACCCCAGATCCAATGGCCCGAATATGTATGTTAAAAGGCAGGATGCGTCCTCCAAGTCTTTAAAATCCCTAATTCCAAAGCGTTTGCAAATTAATTCTCAATCTAGGCTCTTACATTACTCTGCTTGGGAATGTCAATTACTGAAGGGCATGTATGATATCCCCGCTCGTATTATTTGAACTTTAATTAAAATATGATCATACTTTATGTACTGCAGTTAGGCATCCCCAATAGTTCACCGAAATGCACGTTTAAATTTCAGGCAAAAAACCCTTCATAAATAAGGTGGTCTACAACCATGATACAGATTTGATTTAAACCCATAAAATATTGAGAGTAAAATAATAATAATAATAATAATAATAAAAATAAAAATAATAATAATAATAATAAAAAAAAACACACACACACACCATTTGCACTTCCAACCTCCTTTGGGAACTGTCTGTAGTGGTGGATCCAGGCAGTAAGTATGGTAGCTGATATCACAGTCATCACAAAGAAGTAACCTTCCTGGATCTGTAGCCTTTCCACAGGCTTCACAAACAGTACACTCCAAACATCTCCAACCCTTGTGGAGCACCACTTTTGTAATCTGTATGGAAGAAGGCAGCATGCAATTAAAATTAATAAAACTTCAAATTGTCCGTTCCAGGGATGTTAAATATGTCATAGTTTTCCAAATAGCTTAAAAAAAATAGCCCATGACTTGTTCAAATGTAATGGGGAAAGGGGATGCATTTAATTTTATTGTCTTTCATTGGATGATGATAACCTAGGATCCCATCAACATCATTCTATTTTCCTGAGGCAATTGGATGTTCACAGTAATATGCTAGCTGGGAATTCTGGGAATTGAAGTCTACACATCTTTAAGTGACCAAGACTGAGAAACATTAGAGACAAAAGGTTTCCATTCCTACTGTGTTGCCTATATTCAGGAATATAGGCAACACTTGTGCTTTATAAAATTGCATAATTTTAAAGTCCTTTAATCACTTCCTAACCTGTCAATCAAGGGCACTTTAAATGTTGAAAACCTTTGTGGTTATGCCAAATTATTTAAAACAAAAAAAATCTTCAAAGTATTTGTCATTACATTTGTATTTAAATCATTTTTTAAAATTTGGTAAAACAAACGGAGTCATCCATGTTAGTTAATTGGGGGTTTGTGTTAGTTATTTGAGGTTTTGATTTCCAAGACCAATTAGAATACCTTTTAGTGGCATTTCTTTACAAAGTATTTCAAATATATATTCTTCTAAAAATGCAAATTCTTTTCACAAAATGTATGCAGATTTTAGGTTAAATGCTCATATGTACAGAAAATCGTTACTGTGAAACTAAGTACATTTGAAAAAACAGCTTATATCTTATATAATAGCAAACAATTTATTATTTCTGCATAAATCTTTAACAATCCAGATTTAGTGATAAATATAAAACACTAAATAAATACAGCAGTTATTATTAATCCAGCAAAGGGCAGTTATATATATTATATTTAACATATAACATTATAGCAAGGTAATTATTAGAATTTATAGCTGGAAAATAACTTTTGTAGTATGTATACAAAGTCATTAAAGTATTTTGCAAGCTGCTAACAAATTATAGACATATTTACAAAGGATTATTTTAAAAATCTTAAATGTCAGATATAGAAGATGAGGATACTGATGTTTTTATTACTGGCCATTATTAAGTTGTCTCCGTGGCCTACAATACAGATAAACCTCCACCCTAATACATCCACCTGGCCCACTAGGACAGGAAAGCAGGGTATGTTGTGGATCTCATTGATTAGGAATATATATCTGGCAAAAATGGCCTTCTCGGTGGTGACCCCTTCTTTATTTATTTATTCTTTATTTATTCTTTAAATTTTTATACTGCCCTTTCTCCCGAAGGACTCAGGGCAGTGAACAGCCAAGCTAAAATATCCAAATACATATACCAAATTAAAACAAATTAATGGAATATCATTTCCCCAAAGTAAAGTTGGCCCCCTCGGTTGCTTTTCCAAAAGGTCCTAACAACATGATTTTTGTCAGCAGACCCGGGGACGATACATAGAGACAGAATTGAACAAGTGGTAGTTTTGATTGTATGGTGGCTGCTATGGGTGATGGGTGGTGGTTTTTATTATATGGTGGATTTTTTTACATGCTGTAAACTGCATGGAATTACCTAGGGGGAGGTTGGGTGGCTATATAAATTCATTACATAAATTAATTAATTAATCAAGTTAAAATCTAAAATTTAAAAATGAATTTATCTGACTAATTATTAAACAAATGTATCGGGGAGTGATGTTTTTGAAAAGAAAACAAAGCATTTCAGTTTAGCAAGGTGTGCATTCCAGAGACCTAGGGAAGCTACAAGAAAGGCTAAGTTCTAAATCCCTGTGAAATGACTTCCATGGGATCACCAGGTAGGTTAGGATTATATAAAAGGGAATGTTCTCCCAAAGGTAATCTAGATCCAAGCTACACAGGGTTTTTAAGGATAAACAGGTATGCAGACTTTCGGCTGACGTCGCAGTGAGATTGGACATGAGGAGCGGGTCTCCTGGAAAAGCTGCCTGGACCACTTAAATGGAGCAGATTAATAATCCTGAGATGTAAAGAACTATGATTATTGAACTTTCTGAGGAGCAACATTGGACCTGAATTAATTAATTAATTAATTTATTTATTTATTTATTTATTTATTTATTTATTTATTTATTTATTTATTTGATTTCATTTCTATACCGCCATTCTCCAAAAGGACTCAGGGCGGTGTACAATCAAAATGAAAGAAGGATACAAAGTTA